>VUQS01058630.1:2750-12888 GCA_015108495.1 Heterochromis multidens | reverse complement strand
GTCATCTGACCCAGTGACATCACCTGATTCAAACTACAGCTGTGTCCCAGTTCAGGGGCTGCATCCTTGAAGGCCGATTACAACACAGCGAGGGGACGAAGACTGTCCAAATTTGAAGGCTCCTCCAAACGCGGCCCACAAATGTGTCCTCCTTTTCCCCAGATTTGAAGGACAGGTCAGGTGTATCCTTCGTGGCCCGCCCTATCCCAAGATTCATTGCGCATCTTCAGTTGAAGATATTTTTTTGGAAAAAATGGCGGACGGTTTAAGAGAAGCGGTCCAGGAATAAAGTTTTAAAAGTAAGTACTGGGTTTTATCTCACTCAAATATCCAGCAGTACAAATGTTAACATAACGAAGAATCTTATAACGTTAAATTTAGCTAAATTTCGGCTAAGTTACGTGACATTAGTGGTGTCGCCACTTAATGCGGTTCAGGCCCACATGCTTTGGTTGGTTGGTTAGTTTTCTACTGAAGCTGGGTCTGTTTGGCGCTGTGAAGTCAAACGTACTTTAACATTTTAGTAAGAAATGAGCAGACAGTTCACTTTTTAAGCTAAAGTTTTATTCCTGGGGACCAAACCTTTGGCCAGTGAACTCTGGTAAGGAAACAGAGCTACTTAACTCTGCTGTGCTGCAGTTTACAGTTAAATGAGCTCTCAGCCTTTATAGAGCCTCTAATAATAAGATGGACAGTAAATGGAGAAATCCTCCTGTTTCTGTGTTGTTTTTATACAACCTGAGTCTGTCACCTTTCTTATAAACCCAACATTTCTCCAGGATTTTCTTATTTTTTTCTCTTTGATTAAAATATATAAAGTATGTTCATGTGATTATAAGTCAAAGTTGTGTTTTCATCTTGAAAGTTAACAGATGTTTGATAAACGTTTAATATTTGCTGCGTTTTTTTTGTTAACTGCTGTAGGTGATTTCCTTTGTCTTAGGATTGCAAGGTGAGAGGTGACGGGACAGAAGCTTTCCACCCCTGATGATCCACCAGGACAAATTCAGCAGTGTGTGAGGAAGAGAAGGAGGAAGAGGAGCCAGCCAGCTGGGAGATGGAGAGGAGAACAGGGGGATAATAGACAGCTGCTCTCTGTAGTTGAGAGACTGGTGGAAACATTTAAAACAAATGCTAAGTATTTGTTTCCTTTATTTGCAGAGGTCTTTCCAACACGAATATAACAGGCATACAGGGAATTACAATAACAAATATGTGGTGAATCACTGAGGTTTATCCTGCAGGACAGGATGGGATCTGTTAGGGAAAAAAGGAGAAATAAAGGGAACCATGGACAGCTTTGATTTATCCAGAATATTTTAGTTAAAATATTTTTGTCATCAAAGTGGGATTGTGCTGGTTTCAGTGGAAAAAGTACTCAGCTCCTTTAAGTAAAAAGTATAAAGAGCTGTAAAAAGTTGTACATTCATAAACTTAGTGTGTGAGTATCAGCACCAAAATGTTCCTGAACATACATGTCAGACTAACTCCTGTCAGTGTTTTTATGTGAAACTCATGGTGTTTGTTTTTATGAATTTTACTGCTACATTCATGTGTGTGTTGCATATTACTGCTGTAGATTTTGATATGCTTTATATGTTTTAGGCCAAGTGTATTTTTGTTTGATCAAATTTTAAAGCCTACATTTATCATCATCAATACTTTTCCCCCCTTGATAAAATATTGTGATTGTTTTATCGCCCAGCACTAGTTAATCTACAGCATTATATCATATTTTATAAGGATGTCGTGTCTGTATCATCTCTCTCCTGTTAGACCCACTTACCCAAAAACAGACTGTTTAATGCTCTCATATCTTTAACATTTTAAGAAAATGATATTGCACAATTTTCTCACCCAATAAAAGAATATTTACATCAGTTTACCTTCATTTTATCTGAAACATACAAAATGATCACATCTTTTTATTTTTTTAGCTGTCACTGTGGGATATTGCCCTTAAATATAACTAACTAAAGCTTCCAGACAGGTGTAGTGTTTGCAATATATTAATATTTGTCTGAGACAGTCATAGAAGTATAAAGTGATATCAAATAGAAAGAAATAAATGTACCTTAATTTTAACTGAAATGCAGTATTTGAGACAAGTTAAATTCCACCACTGACCATTTAAAAAAAAAAATGTATATAAAATATATATCATAATAAAAAAAAATATAAAAAATGTATGACCTGTTATTTATGTACCATCAAAATGAAATGACACTAGTCTCATGAGCTACATTAGCAAACTAGTTTACTAGCTAAAGTAAAGTAGCTAAAGTGTTAGCTACACGGACTCAGCCCATGGCCGTGCTGTTCTCTCAGATACATCACACACCAATGAAACCTCAATTTTCTCCAGTAAAAGTCAAACAAATTAAAAGATTTTCTCTATTTCTGTCAGACATGCTGTCCACCACGTCGGTAGCCGCTACTGTCACGGTTGCTAAGCAACAGGCGCAGTGCATCGTAGACTAAACTGTCCAATTTAACAGCCGCTCATTTCCGGCCTTCTCGGCCTTTGAAGAACGTGGTCTACGTAGGCCACGTTCTTCAAAGGATGCAGCCCCAAAATCTGGACACACCCGATATTGATTAAATCAACTCAGTCAGTTTTCTGGTCTCAGCACAGGAGTGAGATCACCACTCAGGTCCCACCCCTCAGCCTGATGCTCCATGCTGATTGGTTCTGTTGGATGTCGTCATCACAGAGAGCCTGTAGGAACTCTGTACAGACCCTGCTGTGATGTCACATCCTGTGTGTCAGCAGCTGCTGGGACCACCGCTGCACTACTAGAGCATGATGGGAGCAGAGAGCAGGGCTGCTGGGAGCCAAAATGGCAGATGCAGGGGGAAGGAGCCAAGCTTCAGACCTTTTACATCACATCACTGACCAGGATACTGAGCAGTCATTTCCTGTTGGGTTCAGGTGTGCAGACAGGTGAGAGCAGGTGGTTCATCTCCTGTTAGTTTATTTTAATTCAGAAGGAGCTCCGTGTAGAGCTGCTACTCCTCCACATCGAAAGGACCACCTGACCAGGACGCCTCCTTGCTGAGGTGTTCTGGGAATGTCACCCCAGGGCAGGACATGATGGAGAGATTACCCCCCCAGCAGGGCAGAAGGAGGTGGCTCTGCTTAGACTGCTGTTTATAAGGAGATCAGAGATCTGCTCACTAATCTGAGTAAAGCTAATCCATTAATCGCTGCACATTAACGAGGTTAACAATGATGCCCAATCACAGCTCAGCATTAAAGGTACTTTCTGTGATTACCCTAACTGAACCTGTCACCACCAGGGGGCAGTGTTTTACCAGAGGGTGTAATGTTTTCAGATGTGCTGCTGTGTAACTTTAACTCTCTTCAGTCCTGCCAACATTTCCTCAGTCACACCGTAATTAAAAATGACCCCCTAACGACTTACCTGCTTAAATAAAGATAGCATTGACTCACTGCACCACCATGTGGTACAAAGTGGAATTACACTCAAGTACAGCCTGGTACTACTTTAACTTTGCCTGATATCTCTTACACACTTACATAATATATACACGATTTGGACATGAAGTCAGGGTCTAAAGGTGCAGTCAGTACATTTTTGAGGTTATTTAATAGTTTTTGAGGTGATTCCTGAGTAAAATGTAGAATACCTCAAAATACTGAATTGACACATCTCTTGATGCATGCTCAATAATCCAGGTAAAAGAATCCTAAAAAGTTGAATCTGTTCATCTGGACGTAGCGATTCTTTAGTGGGAGAAACGTTTCGTCACCTTCTGGTAACTTCTTCAGACTGAATTGACACAGTTTTTTCTATTTCCTGATTTATTACCAAGTGTTGATATTATTCAAAGATATTCAAATATAATGTTTTTATATACAAGTGGAAGTAGAAACATGCCGGCCGGCCGCAGCCATTTTGGGGTACAGTCTAAATTTAATGTTTTTGATCTCTCTTGGCTGACTAAAACATGTTTGTCCTACAGCAGCCACTGTAGCTAGGGTTATGCACTCAAATTGGGAGGAGTAAGAAAACAGAACTCAGCTGACTGCAGTCTACTGACATCTTGTGGTGAGATTTTACACACTGTAACTTTAAAGTACTTTCAGAGTTTACAGTAAGTAGCTTTGACAATGCAGTGTGAGTAGAAGAAAGTCTCACAGTCACCAAATTTAATGTAGTACTTTAGTGTATGTATATTTTAGGACTTCTTCAGCACCCGTAGCCTCACTGTTTATGCAGCTAAATGTTAGCGTTTGAGCCTGCAGCTGTGTGACTGCAGCTGTGTAACAGCTGGACAGACTCACCCTCAGTCTGTAGTCATCAACGGTCCAAATCCGACTGGCAAAGTCGTTGGAGGCCGCCAGCAGGTAGGAGCCCTGAAACAGGAAAGCAGGTCAAGTTAGCATCCAGAGCCTGAACGGGAAGTAACGCCGGCGTTTCCCTCCCGCTATGCAGACACTTACAGCGCTGTCGAACTCTATGCTGGTGATGCCCGCGTTGCTGCCCGTCAGAGCTCCTTTAGGCTCACAGCGACCTGAACACAGTCACAGGAAGCATTATGGTCATGTGACCTGCTGCAGCTGCTGGTTTATCATACAAACCAAACAGTGCAATCAAAATAACTTCCTGTTTAAAAGCCTGCCTCCACTCACCGGCCACCACCTCCCACAGCTTCACCCTGCGGTCCATCCCTCCTGTTGCTAGAAGACGGGAGCCAGGGCTGAACCTCACAGCGTTCACCTCGCCATCATGGGCTTCCTGAAGACTCAGAGAGAGAGAGAGAGAGAGAGAGCACAGTCTGAGTCAGAGCTGAGCCAGTCTCTGATAATGATGATGATGAAGAGTGTGGGGTACTTACGAAGACGTGTAGTGCCGTAGTCGGCACGCGGACCTCTGCGCAGACGCCTGAGGGGGCCTCGGTGCTTTCTGGTGAAGTGCTGAAAGAGTTGGCGCTCCGACGCCTGCTGAGGAAGAGGAGCATTTTTCAAAGAGATCAGGCCTGCTATCAGGGCTACAGGAACCTGCAGGGGACACTTCAGCAAACTGAGCTGCTGGGAGTGTCATTTGTATGAAGTGGTCCAGACTCAGATTTATTATTCAGTGTTAGAATAAGTCTGAGTGCAAAGAAAAACAGCTGAAGACCTAAAAGTGTCGAGTCTCCGGTTAGGAGGAGCTTCTGTCCCTCAGAAACTCAGAAATTCTGACTCAGGATGGAAATAAGCAGATCAAACCTTGAGAAGCTTAGATTCAGCAAGTGTTCTGTTTTCCGCCACCTGTTGCTCAAAGCAAACTGAGACAACAAAGGACCAGTTTGAATGAGAGGGTGCGCTTGATGTATAAACACCACAGAGAGAGCCTTTCACCCCGACTATTGTCTTTCTACAATCAGCCAAATCTGAGTCGCCGCTGATACCTGTCAGCTAACAGCAGGCCACAACAGCAGGGAACATCTGGAATGGCTGTACACACCAACGGTCCAGATGTGCATTCAGCACCAGCTGTGTGGTGTTCTTCAGGTGTGCTCTGCACATATACTCAGCTGATTGATTACTGATTGTGAGTCATCAATCGTTACTGCAGATGCTGCTGTGTGTTCTGCCTGCAGATGTTTTCTCGGACAAACAGCTGGATGATCAGCAGGTGTTTTCATGCACGATTGTAGTTTATTAACAAAATAAAGCTCATCACAGAAAACAGGCTGTGAAAACCTTAAACCCACCTCGAGCAGACCAGCGGGGAAAAAAGCCCCGCCCACACCTGGAGGTCGTTGCTCTTGTGCTCTGAGCCTGTTTTCGTCTCCTGTGTCTCATCTTTAAGTTTTTCTACTTTTAACTCTTCGTGTTACAGAAATGTTTGATTTTTACACCTCAGCGCATTTATAGACCAAAACAACCGCACAGAGACCCTTTGGAGGTGGTGGTCTCAGTGCGGTTGTTTTGGTCCGCACTAGAGTGCGATTACTGTGTTCAAACCTGCACAAATGATCTGCACCAAGAGGGAAAACGAACCAGAGTTCGATTTAAACGGACTAAACACAGAAGATGTGAAAACGCCCTTAGATTCTCCAGTTAACCTAACCCCTCTAACTGCATGTGTTTGGGCTGTTGGAGGAAGTGGGAGGAAGCCGGAGTACCCGGAGAGAATCCACACAGACACAGGGAGAACATGCAAACTCCACACAGAAAGAACCCAGCCAGATGGTGGTTTCAAACCCAGGACCTTCTTGCTGTGACAGAACAGTGCTAACCACCGTGCTGTCTTAAAGCCTTAAAGCTGTCTTAAAGCCAAACGGGCCAAAGACTGAGATTTAACAGTGTGTATGCGCGCACACACACAAAACCAACTGCGGTCTTTTTAGTGACAGAATACTAAACTAAAAAGTCTGGAGCAGACTTTAGAGAAACTGTTTACTCTTCAGTTTGAGGTCATGTGACTTGAGAACATCCTGACGACGTTTCACAGTCAGAGTCTGTTTATAAAATCCAGGTAAATGATTGGACGACTGAGCTGCTGTGACCTACGCCGGCGTCGGTAAGAACAAACGTTTGAAACTCAGCAGCACACTGCTAACCCCCCAGACAGCTACATACCCAAATATGTTGGAGATGGAGTCGAGCAGACCCCCTGGAGGCTGCTGGGAGATCTTCTTACTGCGTGGAGAGAGACAGCGTCACACCACAGTCACAGACATGTTGAACCTGTGCAGAGAAAGGTCAGCGGGCAGACAAGGCCTCACCTGGGTGTCCTGCTGAGCGGCCGGCTGGGCGAAGTCTCTCCCCCCGCTTTCCCACCGTCCTCTGCCAGCACCTCGATGTCGTCATCCCTGCAGAGAAGCACAGCGAGAGCTGAGACAGCCGTCACACACAAACACGCAGCTGTGCGAGGAAAAGGTGAAGCACGCACGGCTCGATGGGCAGCGGCTCTTTGGCAGCGTCGGCGAGCTCCTTCTGCAGTTTGGCCTGTCGTCGTCTGAAACACACACACACACACGAGGAGTCAGAGCGGCACATCAGAGGCCCCGCCCCCTCCGCCTGCAGCTGCTCCACTTACCTGCTGTCCTTCTCGTTCTCAGCGTTCAGCCTGTTGGCCTCCTGAGCCTTCTCGGCCATCCAGCGTGACACCAGCTCCTGGTTGTCCTCGGTGGTCTTCCTCAGCTTCTCCTCCAGGGCGGAGAAGGTGATCTGCAGGGCGTCGTACTCATCCTTCAGCGTCTGGTTTGCCCTCTCCAGGTCCTGGGGACAAAAGAAGTCATGTTAACCTCGCCACTCTGAGCCCAGTCACGCTCGCATCCTTCGGGCGATGAAGGTCTCAGCTTGAAAACTTGAGATCAGCTCCCTGCTCCTCCCCCTCCTCAGCCCGACGCTCCATGCTGATTGGTTCTGTTTGGATGATGTCATCACAGAGAACCTGTAGGTGCTCTGTACAGACCCTGCTGTGATGTCACATCCTGTGTGTCAGCAGCTGCTGGGACCACCTCTGCATCACTGGAGCATGATGGGAGCAGAGAGCAGGGCTGCTGGGAGCCAGAGGCAGCAGGAGGGGATTGTGGGTAATCAGACCTTTTACTGCTCATCACTGACCTTCATCACGTCAAACCTGCACTCTCTCTGAGGTCCAGCAGGGGGCGCCGCCTCTATAATCTGACTGTACACAAGTCTAAGAAAGCAGCTTACGGCTCACCTGCAGGGGGCGCACCTGCACATCTACTGTGAGTCTACAGGTGAAAGGAAGTGATTCGACCTGTCTCTGTCACATCTACACGAGCTCACTCCTGTTCCTCCTCTGAGCATGGCTCACCTGGACAGGTAAGACAGTTGACATAGTCCTACCTGCAGGCAGCTCCTCAGTTCACGGCAGTCGCCCTCCAGGCAGGAGATCTGCTGCTGGTACTCGAGCATCCTGCAGGGGGCAGCACAGTGTCAGAGTGTGTCTGTTACTCTGTGTGTTACTGTGTGTTTGTGTGAGTGTTACTGTGTGGGTGTGTGTGTTACTGACTTGGCCTCGTTGTTCTGGATCTCTCGGTCCTTCTGCTGGATCTGGTTGTTCAGTTCGATCACACTCTGAGCCAGCTGACCACACAAAACAAGAAAATGGCCAATCACAACTTTTTCCAGGACAGTCACATGTCAGAGTCAGAAGAAACAACACACACACACACACACACACACACACAGAGCTCCTGGCAGGATGTAATGTGCTGCTACAGCCAGAAGGTGACAGTAAGTGTCCTGTCAGTGGTCTGTCACCATTAAACAAAAACAGGAGAGCAGGGAGCAGGTCAGAGGTCAGAAATTAAAACACTATGCTCACAAAACTCTAACAAAATGAACATAAACAGGAAATGACCTCAGCTTTAGTCTCTGGTGTCCATGAAACAGCCAGATGTGTGCCAGCTGCTTGTATTGGATTATTAGAAACTCTTAAACCTGTGACGATCAAACCGTCACGATTCTGTAAAAATGTGACAGCAGTAACAGCCTGAGACTCTCCACTCTGCTGCCCTCACATCAAAACTGCTCAGCTTCTCTGTCTTCCTGATTCCAACCCTAACCCAGATCCAAAACCACATGCAAACTTCCAGACATTCCCGTCCAGTGTCGTTCCCCCGACATCACATCACCACACCGGGAACAATAAGCACTTCACTCAACTTTCTCCAGCCTGGACCCTGCTTCCTGGGCCTCTGTTAGGGCCCCTGAGCCACACCTTTGGCACCAAGACTACGCCTTTGGACGCACTCTGTTTGGAGCTGTGAGGTCACTGCCATCATCACTCAGTGTTCGTGTCACTGCTGTTCAAGCATGAAGCTCTCCACCTCCACACAGGACAGATCTCAACACCTCCACCTGACCATGTGAGATCTAACAGGCCCGCTCTGCCCACCCGCTCACGATGAGCTGCAGCAGCAGGAAGTGGACGATGGGTGGAGGTCAGAACCGAAAGTCAAACATTTTCACTTCCTGGAATAAAACCTGCCTGTGTTACATGTCAGCTGTCAGCAGCTCACGGTACATTTCCAGGAATCAGGGGAAGTCAGCAGACGTCACTCTGACGGGCACACAAAGAAGAAGCAGGAGCAGCCAATCACAGCCACCAACATGTCATGCTGACATCAGAGAGAAAAGTCTGTGCTTTAACCCACATCACGTGACTCCAAACTGCCCATCAATCATCACTCTGACATCACTTCCTGTTAGTGCCGGTCAAGAATCATGTGATTAGTTGCGAAAGCCCTCACACAGGCCTGAACAATCAGAAGATCACACGACATCCACAAAACGTCAAATGGGTACAGCGAGAGGCGTATCTACCTACACAGGTAATGTCTCCATACGTTACATAATGAGGTCACGCAGCGTGGACGTGACACCCTGAGCAGCTCTGTGCCAAACAGGAAGTGATGAAACCATCAGCGGTCTGCGTGCAGCTTCCTCAGTTTCTGGACATGTCAGTGACCCCTGCACTCAGAGTGCATGAATCCATGAGTGGATGTGCCCAAACTTCCTGTCAGCCCTGAAGAAGCAAGAATCAGAGTGTCTGCGTTTCTAAAAGCATGAAGCTGAAACCCTCAGAGAGAGCACACAGCCTGGAATCATCCTGGAGTAAATTACAACAGCCACATACGGACAAAATCAGCCTGTGACTTTTAAAAACATGTTCAGGTGTTTGTGGGTCAGACCGCTCCAGCTTTTCCAACTTTAACACCACAAAGGTGGAGAAGGTTACTCGTACTGTCAGACCTTCTGCACATTTACAAAGAACCAAACGGACCGAGTTACAGCTCACTCACAAACATCCAGAACTCCAGGAACAGACTGACACACAGTGAAGCAGCTGTAAGTGTTTATGCTCCTCACCTGAGGTACACCTGTGTGGGAAACAGCTCGTTCTGTTTATTGTTTCTAATTGTTCTGATGTTATCATGACTGACTGTGCATGCTTCACATCATGCCCTGTACACACCTGTGTGTCACATGTTTAAGTTACCTGTCTACAAATAAATCTGACCAGACTCAGATACACCTGCTGCGTGTCTGTGATGTCACAACCCACAAATCCCACCAGGAGCGCTAAGTCTGCACAGGTCTTTTATTTTGAAAAATGACCAGATTCCTGCCCTCCTCATCAGTTTC
>VUQS01058629.1:17590-60025 GCA_015108495.1 Heterochromis multidens | reverse complement strand
CATGCGCACACACACACACACACACACACACACACACACACACACACACACACATTAATGCTCCTTCTAACCTCGGGTCTAGTAATATCTCAGTGTTGTCTTCCTTGACGATGCCGGTCCTAAAGTTAAGGACCAAGTCGACCATGAAGAGCGTGTCTGAGACCACATTAAAGATGATCCATGAAGGAGTGTTCTCATCTCGAAAGAATGTGATGCCTACTGGCAGGATGATTAAATTTCCCATCATCAACAGTAACATCAACAGGTCCCAGTAGAATCTAGAAAGAGAAAGATAGAGAGTTACTCATTATTTACCTCTTGGTCTATCCATCTAATTTCTTGTTTTTATTTCCTTATATTGCTTTGTTGTGTTTAAGGGTACAGAATGTTAAGGACACCTAAAACATGAAATAACACAAATGGAATATAAAATAGAGGCAAAAAGCATAAAAAAAACTCAAGCTACTGTTTGCACTGATGACAGCTTTGCACACTTTGGCAATATCTTAACCAGTTGAATATGCTGACTCACATACTCATCAGGCATGACCCAAATCCATATTACATGTTAATTCTTGGCAGGTTTTTAGTGCAAAATAATTTTGCACTGTACAAATGATAAAATGACATAAATCATGGAGTGTAAATGCTAAAAATACCTTTCAAAAACAGGATTAAGACTTACATGTGGTGGTGAAAGAGATTTAGAAACATCTTGGAAAGCAAAAAAAGAAGCATTAAATATTAATGTAAGTGAAATTTCTCTTTTACCTTTAGTGGCACAAACATGAGCTGCATCTATAGTATGTTTAGCATAGGTTAATATACTGAAATCAGTATCAACATCATTTCACTAACAGCCACTGCCAGTTATATTTAACAAAGAGACACCAGAGTTTTTCACCTGTGAGCAGCTCAAATGATGAGCATTAACAGCATACTCAAAAATCAACAGGATTAGTATGTACTGTGACTGAAATCTGCATGTGTCACTTTGTCACTTTTCTGGTGTGAACCTGCTTATAAGCTGTTTGTGATATGACAGTGTGGTGAAGTATATAGTAAGATGAGACAGTATAGAAAGACAAAGACATTACACATAACACTTCTGCTTCTTCTACTGTGATGAGTTAAAATGCCTGCTGTAAAAAAAAAAAAGGAAAAAAAAAGACTGTATCCTGTACTATACGTACTTAATCTTATAATGTATCCTCCATATTCAAATAACCAAAAACATCTTGTTTGGCTGAATCAGGGGGCTTTGTGTCTGTCTTTCTCTTGTGCTGCTGCACGCTGCAGAAGGCAGAGCCAACGCTTCTGTGGATTTTACATTCCCATCCTGAACATATAAACCTGAAAAATTTGATTCAAAGGGGCTCAACTGCGATTTAGTATTACATTTCCCTAAGTTCAAAGAGACACATCAAAACAAGATTGGTCAAAGCTGAAGCAGCTGAGGGCAAGATAGGTATCAGGAGTCCTAAAGTTTTCCCACCGACTTGGTGCTGGTTGATTTTCTAGAACTTTTTATACGCATTTGCCACTGGGAAAAAAAAAAAAGACTGCTGCAAGTGGTAAGTAAAAAGCTGCTATTGGTACAGTTACACAACATAAGTGGTCCCAAAGTTGGAGGGGCTGATGCCAGTGGCTATGGGAGGTGCTACTGCAAGAAATTTGCCACCATTTTGATAAAACATTAGTGAAAGCAGGAGAGGCTACTCTGTGAAAAACAGGGCCCAACTTTATGTAGCATTCAGTTCTCAAACTTGCAAAATAAAGGCCAGTTCTCAAAATGCAACTGGCTAGCTCTTCACATTAGATTCTGCCTGCCTGACAAACACCCTGACCTTTCAAAATTCATATTTCTACCAAACAAATAGACACATTCATGATTTTCTGTAAGATTTAGAAAGCTCTCTTAAAGCCAGAGAAGCTACCAAACAGGTGTTTGTACATGTTTGAGAGAAGACAAAACTTCTTTTTTTCTGAACTAAATTTGTACATAAATTTCTTCCTTTAAATAATCTCTGCTTATTCAGTCCCTGAGCCAGGACAATAACAAGTGCAGTCCTCCTTGTAAAATAAGTCAAGCTGTAGTAGATATGAATGTTTCCCCCAAGACAGTTTCATCCTTTGCTTTGGCAAGATAAAGTACCTGAATTCTATACTAATAAAACAAAGCAGACGTGATTTGAGAAAAGGAGACAGACAGTGAGGAACAGAGGGAGGCAAACGATCAGTAACCTTGGGAGGCCTCATCAATCTGTATGCCATGCTGGAGGACTCCGTGATGTAGCTGTCTAAAAAAGCAGTCTAAAAAAGCAGGCGATCAGTCATGTCATTCGGATGCTGAAAGTGATTAAAGTATGACAGAAGAGCTGATCCAATCATCAGGAGATGATTCGTGTCATCTCTCTCTCTCTTCTGCTAAGTCCTTTAGCCATCACGTTATCAATGACTTGCTTATTCTTGCATCCTCACTCTGTCTCTGTCTCGCTCCTTTGCACGTACAGTGTCTCTTTTTCAGAGAAAGTACACTCAAGCTCTGTGGTCGATTGCTATTGAGTGCTAATTTAGTAACACAACCTCATGGTGTGATGCTACCACTAGACTGATGAATATTAAGCATGCATGAGTCATCGCTCGGCCCCACACACTCTTCTGTCTGACTTTGTCACTTACACTGACAGATGTATCACTTCATAATCACTGGCAACAAACATGCAGGGATTATTTACAGCAACACAGCGGCTCTGTGGTTGTCGTAGCAGTGAAGACGATTTACTCCTGACCTTGAGAACTCGCTTTGTTAACTCTGACTGTGGGGAACGTGTCTGTAAATCACATCACTCCTGTCTGGACTACGCAAATAATATGATCCAACGAGGTTATGATGAAATACCTTACAGAGCTCCTGCAGAAACCAAGTATTTTTAAAACGATTAGTTTAACATTGATGTGTGGTCTTTGCTTTTGCCTTTGTAAGCTATATTAGATACTTAATAATATGTCTATTCAAGTGACTAACTGATCAACAGAAAATAATCCTCAACTGGGGATTAATCAATTAGCCAACCATTGATAACTGATTCGCTTGGAAAAGCATTGCTTGGACACAGTAATATATGGTTGCTTCTCCTCTTGCAGTGCACTTATTGATATAGATGATGATATAATGTCAATATTTAAATTAAAAGATGACTCTCCAGTAAATTTTACTTACCAGAGTCACTACTTCATGACTACTTGTGGTAACAGTTATCAAACAAATGAGAATAAGGTGAGCAGAAGTTGCAGTCAAGAAGAAGAAACTCACAGGAAGGAAAAAGGTAGATGGCGAGGGAAAGCAAATCAGACAGTTAATTAACTGAACTGACACAATATTGAAATTATAGCGACAACACACACACAAACACCATGGTTCAGTGATTTCATATATAATTCCAGCATTTTGCCAGCTGATATTTTGTCCCCATTAAAATATTGTGATGTATAATGGATAATTGTCTTGCAGTGTATCGAGTATCACAGGAACTGGCATCTGTATGTAGGCAGCATATTCTGATTGTATCATATCAAAGGTTACTCTCTGATTCCCACACCTAACTTATAGATTATGAAAAGTATTGTTTGTTGCAGCGCTGTATTAGTGGTGAAAAATAACAGAACATTTATGGTGCACATACACTCTCCTGACATTTTATTAGGTACACCTTGCTAGTACCGGGTTGGACTCCCTATTTCCTTCAGAACTGCCTCAATTCTTTGTGCCATAGATTCAACAAGGTGCTGGAAACATTCCTCAGAGAGTTTGGTCCATATTGACATGATAGGATCACACAGTTTCTGCAGATTTGTCAGTTGCACATCCATGAAACAACAAGGTGTGCCACACCATTACAGCAGCACCAGCCTGCACCTTTGATACCAGACAAGATGGATCCATGCTTTCATGTTGTTTATGCCAAATTCTGACCCTACCATCTGAATGTCATAGCAGAAATCGAGAGTCATCAGACCAGGAAACATTTTTCCAATCTTCTGTTGTCTAATTTTGATGTCCTTGTACAGCCTGAGTTTCCTGTTCTCAGCTGATAAGGAGTGGCACCCAGTGTGGTCTGCCCAGCCCATCTGCTTCAAGGTTCAACATGCTGTGCATTCAAAGATGCTCTTATGCTTACCTTGGTTGTAACAAGTGGTTATTTGAATTACTGTTTCCTTCCTATCAGCTTGAAGCAGTCTGGCCATTTTCTTCTGACCTCTAGCATCAACAAGGCATTTTCACCCAGACAGTTTTGAGATACTTTAATATATTTCAATGTGCATCTGCTCCTTGATCTATCTATCTAATCCATTTTATTTTTATTTGTTTATGCTATAGTACCAGCTAACAGCTCACAATCTGAAATGTTAGATGGTGACTTGCTAGCAATTCACCTAAAGAAATGTTCCCTCTTAACTTCTAGGTATTTCCATTTTTTTGTCCCTTTGATAAAATAAAACAATAAAATTCATGTTTGGCTTTTTCTCCTAATTGAGCATGGCTCTTGTTGTACTGATGCTTTTGCTTGAGTACTTACTGAGTACTTACTCCCACTGCCCAATATAGTACATTACCCTTCAGGGAATTGCCCTTCTATGATGTATTTCTCATTTTCGGCTTTAGAAAGTATATTTATTCTTGCAGTCTTCTCCACTGTTTTCCAGACATCTTGCACAGATTTGAATGTGGGTTTTATACATTGTTTTAGTTTGCTGAGTAATAGGTGACACTGTCCATGTACACTCCACATTAATCTGCTTCTGTGTACTACAGCTTGCTGTTTCCATGGGGATGTGACAGCTGATTCAAACCTGAACAAAGAAGGGAAGACCCAAACAGACAAAAAGATCTGAGATCCAAACAAAATTTTTTTTTTTCTCATCAGGATAAATACCTGACAAGACCTGGTTTCTGATTTTCCAGCTGGTGACTGATACAATACCAGGTATTGTGTATTCTGTGTGGTTCATTCAGATATAAATGCATGTAATGTGCACTTGTGAACTGCACATGCACACGCCTATACACATACACACACACACATAGGAATTGCAAATGCAATCAAAGCTGTTCTCCATGGCCTCATCAGTATTCCATTTTGAAGATGAACAGGTGGTGGAGGGCAACCAACCTGCATCTACCTGCTCAGCTGTTGTCATACCAAAAACTAAATCTACTGTAATTGAGGCCAAGTGTCTCCTGTGTCGCCTGTGATTGGTTCCCTGTTCACAGTTGGCCAGATGTCAGTTCCTTGCAAGTTTCCACCCATCATCCTGCCAAGCATATACAGACAAACAAGCACAACTGTACGTGTATCACCAGCATCTCTGATTCAACACGAATCCTCTCTGCAGGAAAATCATCCTTCTATTTCTAACTCTCCTCGCCTTTATCTCTCACTTTGTATGCTTCTCGTGCCACAATATGTATTTTCTTCACCTCTTCTGCCCCTCGTTATGTATTCTTATAGGTGCAGCAGCACCACATCTTTTCTTAATGAGGTGAAAGGTGTGAGAGCTTATCAGCAGACTCAGTAATGACAGACCCAATGTATGAGCACAAACGGTACCACACATACTGCACACATATTCTTGTGGATGCCAGGGCCAAAACACATAAAAGAGCTTTGAAGGTAATCTGTCTTCTCTTCTCTCGTGCTCAGCCTTGCAAAGTTCCTCTTCAGGTACTTAACGGAAAAGTTAGATGACTGAATAATGCATAATGCATACTCAACTTGCATAATTTAGAGTGTCATACATAATTGACTAAAATTCAATTGTAATTCTGCAACAGGCTAATTAGGACTATTAAACTCTTTAGATGTCTTGGTTGAATATCAATTAGTGCAGGACAGGCTGAGATTCAACGAAACACAAACCCATCCACAACACCCTTCATCAATCCTGCCCTACGTTCCTTGCTGACCACCTACATCATATTACCTGTGAGCAGCCCCATAAGAAGCACTTGTGAGTGATCATTACATTGACAGACAATACAAAATGACACAGTCAGTGTGTGCCTGTGTGTGGTTGATGAGACAAAAGTGGGCCAGGAGCCTTGGGGATCAAGTCATCCATTGTTGCTGCAGTCTGTCTGGAGATTATGAATGCTGCCTCTCCCTTTGCTGTCCATCTGCAGATCTCATATACGTGCAAGTATGGAGAGCCATTGTCTGTGAATACCTGACTTGTTAACTAATAAATAATAATGCGTATTTAATGCATGCAATGGTGCATGCAATCTAGCCTGGAGTGTTAAAGACAACCTGGCAGACACTCATGAAGTTTCTCTCCCATACTTGCCTCCATTCAGAAAATCAGCAGCCAAAAAACAGCTTAATGAAAATTCACTGCCAGATTTGTCTTTCCCTGGAAGACAAGTCTCTCACTCACATGAAGCCCAAACTTAACAGTCTCTGTAATCATTTTTTAACCTCTGGAGTTACTCATTCCTGTACTAATTGTTCAACTCAGGAAGTGGAAAAATCAAAATCCCTCTTTAAAGTCACCAACAGGGAGCACTGGGCTGGGTTAACCCACTGTTCACACGAAAACATACTTAACATTTTACCTAAGTCACACAGAAGGTGTCATGTACCTCTTGGCTAAAGTGGTCCTCCTAATTTGCATCTCCTCTTGTCTATATCTGTAAAACATTATTTTCAGGACACAACAGGCTACAATAACTAATTTTTCCTCTTAAAAAATGGAGACCAGCCATTGTAGTGTTGTGTCTATCTTGGACACCCTATCACCTATGCTCTTTCCATGAGCACCTGTAACTGTTTTTTTGTTGTTCCCCACAAAAGTCTTTAAGCTTCATCTTCTCCTCTAACCCTGACATAACTTACTATGCACTACTGCTGCGCCCCCCAGGAATATAAATTTAGCTTCCTGCATTTCTTTCTCCTCTCCCAGTTGTCCTCCTCCCCATTTCCCCTGTTAACAACTGAAGAGGCTGCTGAATGCATGATCTGTTTTCTTTTTCCTGTCTCTCTCTCTCTAGTTAAGTGTCTATCATTATGCTTCAAGTGTGCTCTGTAAAAGTGAGCACAGATTCAACTTGCTTTGATCCACATTTCTCAGAAAATACATCATCTGTCTTGAATATGCTACAAGTAGCATCTAATTCACAAGCCAACATCAGTATGACCAGCTGCTGTGCAGGATATGTGTGTGTGTGTGTGTGTGTGTGTGTGCGCGCGCGCGTGTGTGGGAGGGCTCCATACCTGAAGTCACTGTAGGGGTGGATGATCCATGCGCCTGCTGATTTCAGTCTTTCCTGCTCCTGTTCCACAGCTTTGTGGGATCCAAACATGCGCAGGCTGAACTTGTTGACCCCAGGCTGAAGCATGGCGCCAAACTGTCTCTGGATGAAGGTGCTCTGGTTGGAGTTGCTGTAGTCTTCCCCATCTAGCCCCATACCAAACCCACCCAGGCTAGACTGACCCCCCATCTCAGGGGTTCCTGCTGCAGTGGTGTTGCATGTTGTGGTGGTGGTGGTCTCTGCACCGGTGGCCACCACCATGACTCCGGTCCCGGTGGAGGACGTAGAAGCCAGGGCTGCACGGGCAAAGCCTACTGATCGCGGAGGAGGATGGGCTGTGCCAGAAGAGGAGGACGGAGGAGGCGGCAGGGGAATCGGGGTAGTTGGAGTGCCTGCTGTACGGAAGGGCAGGCCGTCTCTGGTGGAGAAGCTCATAATGGAGAGGCGACGCCCGCGTCCACCTGAGGAAGTGCTATCTGCCCCAAAGGAGCCCTTCTCTCCCTCCAGTGAGGCCTGGGATAGCCTGTAGCCCGGAGAGGGTAGACTGCCCTTACTGCGCCTTTTCGAGTCCCCTCCGTTACGCCTAGGCAGGCTGTCACCTCCGGACCCCCCGGCGCTACTGGGGGTACCCACACCTCCAGCCACCCCATCCATCCCAACTCAGGGAAGAGGAGGAGTGTGACAGTATAACCTGTAACTCCCACCCCTCAGAAAAAACTACTCAGTACCGTCGACCTGTCTAGTTTACATAGGTGAGAGTGTCAATGACGCTCTGAATGTTAAATTGAAGAAGCGAAAGAAAAGTGCACTGTGTCTCCAGTCATTCTCCTGGAGTCGTAAGCTCACACCTCCGCCCTCTCTCCGCGGATGTGGCCATCCTTACCTCAGTGCCCTTGGAAAAAGCCCCATCCAGACAAAAATCTTTCCCCCTGCTAATGTGACGCCAGCAGCTTCACTTTTTCTCTTTTCTTAAAGAATCTCGTTTGTCCTTACAGATGTTTCTGTGCCATTCCTCCTTCCTCGTCCTTGAAACGCTGCTCTCCGCCCGAGGCCCTCCCTCTCCCCTCCACAGTCGCCCTTAACGCTCCGACACCGGTCATATTGGCACCGGATTCCCGGTCTATTGTAGATAACAGCGCTCGACGCTCATTGGCCGTTCGTGTCCTGTCTGTGTAGCCTATATGTCCAGGCTGCTTACCCAATCTTTGCCTCTTTTAACATATATCATTATGTAAGAGATGTTTTGGGCGCTAAGGTGTCAGAGTGGGAAACATTCATCCGAGGATGAAAGACAAGGACACTCGATACTCTGTTAGGAGGGATGGGTTGTTAATGGACAGAAGGGACGCACATAAAAGGCACACACGAGCGCTCGCACTCCGAGGCGCACTGATTCATACTGACACGCACACTACCAGCAACCAGAAACACGCATACAGAAAAACAGGGACAAACACGGCTGAGCAAAGAAGTCAAATTACCCCAAATCTAGCCCATGTTTTCACTGGGTCCGCCACACGTTGTCATTGTCAGTATCCGTGCGGAAAAAAACACCTTTACCATGACGGAAGGCACAACAACATAACCGTCTACCCGCGACTGAAGCGCTCAGACAGACAGAGAGAAGGTTACCTCCTCTACAATAAAGCTATTTTGTAAAAACTGATGCCGGAATTAACTTGATCAGGTTTTCATAGCCTGACGCTCCAAATCCCATGTTCCCTCACATGCAGGCGCTGCCAAGCACTCCCACTTCTACCGACTTTCAATGACATTGTGTCCAGTCTACAGGGATACGGCGGTGTCCCTTCCCCTCTTATGGCAAAAAAGGCAGATTGTAGACTACATTTAAATGAAGAAAGCCGCTCCAAGGTAAAACGGTGCGCTCTCAAGAATTTCAAACCTTCATTAAAGAAAAACAAAACAACTTGTTGAGCCTTTAATGTGCTTTGGTCTTCCGCAGATTGTACAGAGCAGATGGAGTCCAGTTTACAGCTGAATTTACTTCCTTTCTGACTCAACACTCAGAGGTCGGTCTGACACGTCCACAGAAGCGCGCAGCTAGCGCGTGCAAATGAAATATTAAATAAATAAATGTCTATATAATAGTCGGAATCTAATCAGCTTGTTGCCATGGCATCCGCATCCCCATCATCCTTCCCCCAAGGCCGCCTGCCCAGCCGGCGCAAGACGCACGCATCCCTCGCAGGTACAGGATGCGCGTCATCCCTTCTCACCAATGCGGCGAGGGAGCGCATGATGGAAAGAGGGATGATGAAACTTTATTTAAATAGCAAAAAGGGGCAAGCCTTTTTTGTACCAACAATGGGGAGGAATTATAAAAGAAAAAAAACATCAAAAGAAATAAAAGAAGAATCAAACACAGTTGGATTAACTCCTTAAAAACACGATGTTATCCAAACTAAATGAAGCAGACGAAACCTTTATACCGTTTATAAATGAAATAATAAATACTCCATTCAATCTGTAGTTGAACTCCACAGATTAAGTCAATCTAGAGATATATTGAGGCCTATGCAACATAAAATTGGTGATAGGTTAGTTAACTTAATTCTGTTTGTGATGTACTTTTTTCCTTTAAGTATTTTAAATGTATTGAAGTACTCCACTACATTTTTCAGAAAAAGACTGACCTTTATTTGTCAGCTGCTTATTTATATCCTATTTAAATGAGGGACTTTATAGATGATCCTACTTTCAGTCAAGAAATATTGTGAATGCAGGGATTTCACATGGAACAGAGTATTTTATTTTTATGTGGTGTTACGATTTTTTACTTTGGTCAAGAATGTGAACACATCTACATCCAAATTACACTCAGCAGGGAAAAGTATGTTCACCTTAAGAACAACTGTGGTGTACTTTATCTTTGTGTAAGTATTTAAAATTTTCAACCTACTCTACAGCATTTTTAAAGCAAAAATGGCATTTGACAGCTATTTACTACTGTGCAGATTAACATTTAAAGGGCACCTATTGTGCTCATTTACAATTGTTCCAATTACTATTTTTATTCTTGGACACTACTAGAAGAAGAAGCGGGAGGCCTAAAATGTCTATAGCAGATGAACAATATCTGAAAGTCATGTCTTTAAGAAATCCAGCAATGACCTGACACAGGACCCAAGAGATGCATCTGCTGGTCCTTTATTTCATCCATCTACTGTTCACTGAAGCCTAATCAGAAATGGTCTCAGTGGAAGGGTGGCTGTCAAGAAGTCATTCTTAAGGAAGGGAAACAGGGAGAAAAGGCTGAGTATACCAAATTACACAAGAACTGGGCTGAAAATCAGCGGAAACAGATATTATGGATTAATGAAAGTTAATATGTACAGAGGAGGTCAGGAGAGAGGTACAACAGTGAGTGTCTACAGCCATATGTAAAACATGATGGGGGCTTTGTCATGGTTTGGGGCTGATTTTCACCCAGTGGTGTTTTTATCCACCATGTAATACCAACTGGAAAGCACCTGTTGGCTTCATTTTTAAGCATGATAATGATCCCAAACACACTGCCAATGCAGTAAAAGCGTACCTGGATAGAGAAACACACAATGGAATGCTATCAGTCATGGATTGGCCTCCCCAGAGCGCAGAACTCAACATTATTGAAGCAGTGTAGAATCATCTTGACAGAGAACAGAACAAAAGGCAGCCAACATCCAAAGAAGAGTTTTGAATATCCTTCAAGAAGCCTGGAGAACTATTCCTGAAGACTACTTAAAGAAATTACAAGCCTAAGAGAGTTCAGGCTGTGTTGAAGAATAAAGGTGGTCATACCAAATATTGACTTTCAAGCTCATTAGAATTGTCAACTCATTTTTTGCCTTATATATTGTATTTTCATGTATGTTTGCATGTTTCAATAAATCACTGCACATATTTTCCCTTTTTTCCTCGCTAAATATAAAGAAACAAGGGGTGGCTCAAGACTTTTACACAGTACTTTATGAGGTTTCAAAGATTAAATATACGTTTAGTTGATGTCTGTACATTTATTTCAGCTCTTTAAAAATTGCTCTATTACTACTTTTACTTTGGCAGTTGATCTGAATACATCTATATGTAGACAATGAAAAATCTCATCTCTTATTTCTGCAGGCTTGTGGAAAACATTTTTGCAAATATAGACATAAAACTCTACGTACTCCAATTGTCCCTGAAAGATAAATTGTTATTAGGCTAACCACAGAAGTATTTACAGTGAGTCAGCCTCTGTAAAAGTGGCTATTAGTGGCAGAAAGAGAGAGAGAGAGAGATAAACTGCTGCAGGAGGATTCAAGGCACATTAAAGCTCAAAAGGAAAAAAGGAGGAGGAAGAAAGGATGTCACAAAATAAAAGATTATGAGGTATGAGGAAGACTCACACAGGAACAGATATAATTACTTCATGGGAGAGCAATATGCAGATGTGGTCATCTGGGTCATCTCAGTTGACAAAGGGGGTGTCAGCTCTGCATCATCTGGTGCGGCTCATAATAGCCAAAAAATTGCCGCTGCACAGAGATAAGCTCGGGACTCTGGGCAGGAATAAAAGCATTATCTCCAAATTCTATAAAGAGCACCAATGTGGTTCCACAATAGCAGCCACAGAGACAATACTTTCACTTTCAATATGAAAACAGGAGGCTGTTCAATTAGTGAACCTATGTCCTGACAAGAACTGGAGAACAACGTGTTAAAGTTAGAGTCAAGTTTTATTTGAAGGGAGTCATGGGTACATACATATGAGCAGTTATTAGAGCAAGCGTTTCCTCATAATAACCTCAAGTTTAAATGAGAGTGTTGCTGCTGCTTTTGACAGAGGTTATTGGTTTAATTTTGTGGGTGGTTCTTGGGTTTTTGGCACATCATAATATTTTCAAGACTGCCAGCAACTCAGTTAGACATAGAGTCCAGTGAGGTCATGTTGTTACGGGACGGTCACTGCCCTCATAATGTTGGTGTGACCGGACCCTGGGATCCAGCCTGTCACCACAATCACCATGTCGCTGGACTTGAAGAATCCTCTTGCTTTCCCTGTGGTGTTGGACAGATAAGGGCATGTGAGTAATATGATTTATATTATATAAGAACTGCAAGCAGGCTGAACAGAGCACAGACTGACCAATTTCCATGCCAAAGTTGACTCTGTTGTCCACATCATCGGCCCACACAGGAGCAGGCAGAGGGTGAAAGAGGGCAGGAAACACACCCCGCAACAGTTGAGACTGACGGGCCACCTGAGAAAGACGAAAAAGATTAGGTACATTATAGCTGATATTTTTTGTGTTAAATAACTGAAAATTGTTTGTTGCTTATTACGTTTTTTATATATGGCAATAAAAATCTGTCAGTCAGTCTGTCGATTCCATGGTATATTTAATGCACAGACTGTATCTAAAAGATAGGCAGCTCTGCCAATGGGAAAGTGCCTTAAACCTGCATTCTGTCTCATGACCAGCGGTGGCAACCCCTCAGATTTCAAAATGCATTGGTCGGTATATACATATATCTATCTATATATATATAGATAGATATATAGATATATATATAGATAGATAGAACTGGGAGATTGGAAACAAGAGAGGAAGGAGACATATTTCATTATACAGAAAGGTGATGTCTACTAAAACTTTTGCACATGTTAATGGATTCCTTTTTGTTTGGTTAATTGACATCATTTTATATTGTTAATGCTTTTTATTGTTTTTCTACACACTCTTGTTTTCATATATGCATAAGTCAATTGTGCACAAAGCTTCGCATAAAAATCATTCTGATCTTTTTGTGACAACAGACAGATGATGATGATGATGATTTTCACCACTGTTAAAATTAGTGGAACTATTCAAATCTTATAAACAAGCTTTTAAGAAAGGTGCCAATGACTTACACAGACTTATTCTATATGTTAAATCCTGGGATTTTTATTGATATTGAAAGATCACCCTTGATTGATTAAACAGTATGGATGTCGTAATAATGAGGGTCACAGGGAGAAGCCCTCATGTCAGTGATCATTCACAGTGTGGTATTATTATAGAGCATTCATATGTGCTCCTTCAGATTTGACTCTGATGTTCACTGATTTCTAACTGATTATTGCTTTAACATTATAGGTAACCATGATTCCTTTTAAAGGACTCTGTAATATATTTTGATCGCCGGTCTCAGAATAAGACAACTCCATAAAACAACTCCACAAAACAGAAATACACTCAGTAATAAATACTCTAGATTGTTGATACCAATCTGACAACACTATCACAATTTATCACGACAGACAGTAAAAGTAGACATCGTACATTGTTCACTTTTGAAAAGTGTGAATTATCGACATCTAAGCCGTGCTTTTATGACAAGACAAATGTACCGGGTGTCAGCACGAAAATAAAAGTTTTTGGTTTGTAGGAGCAGAGTGTACCTGCGGGCTTCTGGTGACAGCAATGATCGGACAGCGAGGGCGGTACCTGGACAGGAGATGAGCTGACCTGCAGAGAAGAAGTGCAAAGTTGAGGATGAAAAATAAATTATCAGTGATGGCACACATGAACAACACTTTCATACTGAGAGAAAAACTAAAGCAGCTTCAGTGCTCCTTGGCATAAATCATACAGGGCCCTGACCTCTACTCCAAGGTATGAACTCTATTCTTCCAAAGATAATAATAACTCAGTTTTTGTGATTGAAGCTGCTGTCATCCATGCCCCATTATTAAACCCTCTTTCAAGGTCATTTAGACTGCTTCCTCTCAACATCTTAAAGTGAAATATGCACTTACTCAGCAGCTTAACACCCAGAACACAGTGGGATATTAAGTGCAGTGTACCTGAGCAGAAACTTCTCCATTTGTTATTTTCTTCACTCATTTATAGAAGGTTTTGCTTTTAAGTGTCACTCATATGTACACAGTGACCGTCTAGGTGTCTATAAATGTGTACATCTGCAGTCCTGACATAGAGTAAATTATTTTTTTTAACAAGAATTAAAGTTCTCAGTTATAATACGTGATATGTTGTAGTTGTACTGTTTTCAATTAGACATAATGTCTAAATGAATTGCAGATCATTCCAGTATGTTTTTATGTACATTTTACCACAGGAGGTAACAGGAGGTATATATCTGTATCTCCTCTTGTGTGCACGTTTGATATGTGTGAGAAGAGGAATCTTTGTTGTCACGGAAGAGTTTATTACACAGCACAAAATACACAAAAACATACAGGGAGTACAACAAAGCAACATATAACTCCACCCAGATGATGCACAAGCAGCAAAGATTACTGCAATATTCATGCTGGACTATTGGGATAAAAGACAAACATCTGTCGCTGCAACCTTTAAAGAGCCTATACTGTATGTTTGTTTAGAGAGGGACAAATAAACTGTTTTTACCTGTTTCTAGCACCTACAAGGTCCAACACAGAAATTAATTTATAAGTCTGCAGTGCATGCATTTGATTGTATACACTGGACCACATGCACCTTAATCCTAACTTAAGTATTCTAAATATCATAATAGCCATCCATGTTCCTCCTCTTGTCCAATTCAAGGTCATAGGAGGGCTGGAGCCTATCCCAGCTGTTGTGGGGCAAGAGGTGGGGTACACCCTGGATAAATCTCTCGTCTGTAGCAGGGCTGACAGAGAGACAGCCAGCAATTTACACTTACATTCACACTTACAGCCAATTTAGGATCACCAATTAACCTAACATATATGCAGGCACAGGGAGGCCCAGGCTGGATTCAAACAGCTTCTTGTTGTGAGGCAACAGTTATAACTGCAGTACCACCATGCCGCCCAAATAACAATAATATATTTATTTTAATTATTTTCAAATGGCTTTCCAAATCTAATCAGGCATTTTAGTTACTTCTGTTAAATCTAAAGCCAAAAGCCAAGAGCCAGTCAGCTAAGCATTGCAATGGGACTGGAGAAAAAGCAACATGGTAGCAAAATCCACCTACTAGCATCTCTCTACTAAACTAACAAGCCACAAAGTCAAGGCCAGCTACAGTCCTGGTGGATCAGCTGATCTTAGTGTCAAGCCACATTAGCTGATGGCTCAGCTGATGCTCTTCTGCACATAAAACCGATAGATCTCATACAGAGTGCACTATTTAAGTTCCCTCAGCCTGCCCATAGTTGCTTCACATCTGCAAGCTACTTTGCAACCCACCTCTACCATAGCTCCTCCTTTCCTGCCATTTCTGACTTAATCAATGTCATATCTGTTGATACCTGCTCTCCTGTTCTGCTCTGCATTGAGTCTTGCTGCTGCTCTTCCAAAACAGATGGAAAAAATACATTTCTTTTGAATTTAGTGGTTGTGACTGACTTAATATTTCTTGGTGGAAGGCAAACTGTAGAGGTTTCATGTAGCTACTGGTCTCATCAAAGAACAAAGCACACAAACACACAAACCTTTGTCTTATGGTATATTGTGACAGAGTCAGGTGAACTGTTATGGTAGGCTAACCAGCTGCTGACTCCCACTATATATATTAATATATAAATATTAAAGCTGTAAGAATGTAAATAAGCATATGTCCCAAACTGGAAGTATTACTGAGAGCAATCCAGGTTTTAGCAGAATGATCTAGTTCTGACACTCTTATTCAGAAGTACAGTTGGTATGCCAACCTGCCAGTGGTGGTGAGGACTATAATCGCCCCGGCACAGCATTTGAAGGAAGATTCCACAGCTCCAATTGCTGTGACCTCCGTGGGGTCAGAGGAGAGAGGAGTGAGACGACGTAACTCCTCGAACAGCTGCTGGTGGAAAATGGCCGCCTCTGCCTCCCTGCAGATCTGAGATAGAGCGACAGAGACAGGGAGAGGGGCAGGCAGAGGGTTAGAGCATTATCAGAGGGCACTAAGTCAGATGCAACAGAACATACATCATGTGCACACAAAAACACACACCGAATGCATCATTGCAACTGACTCCACAGGAAACAGTCCCTTGGCGGTTTCTCCAGATAGCATTACACAGTCAGCTCCATCCAGCACAGCGTTGGCAACGTCACTGCCCTCTGCTCTAGTTGGCCGTGGGTGGGCCATCATACTCTCAAGCATCTGCAAACACACAAAAATACACAAAGACACACACATTTCAGCTATAACCAAAATGTCTCCATAAAGTACTATAAATGGATTTTATCAATGAGTCCATCAAAAATAAGCCACTCTGAGTTTTTGTGTGTCAGTTTATGTCCAGTTTGACAAAGTGATATGGGAGAGCACGAAGAGAGGAGGTAATGGCTTTGTAGATGGATAGATGGTAGAGTAGGAGTGATGAGAGATCATTTAGACTGTGGCAGGCGAGTATGACTTAGAGAGATCGTTACTGGTATGCTGGAAACTCCAATAAGCAAGGCAGACAGTTGGAAAATGAATATAGCTTGCAGCATCGCCTGTGAGACTGTGTTTTTAGCTAAGAAGCTCCGGCTAATGCTGATTAGTGCATGTGTGTGGGTGTTGTTTATGGGCTCAGGTCTCGAGTAGGAAACCTGCTATAACGCTGTCACTCCAAGTCAAGAGCTGTAGCATAAACAAATACAGCACTGTGACTCAACATGGCTGCAGGAGTGTGCATGCATGTGTGTGTATGTGTGTAAAAGCAGAGGGGTGTGAAAGAGAGAGAATGTGTGCATCTCTGAAAATGAATTCACTGGACAAGTGACATTAAGCACGAGTGTAAGGTTAATGCATAGTTGGACCCATTTGACATTCAGCTGGCTAAAACTGCAGTTAAGAGTCCTAATCTGAATATTTTATCATTTCTGCATCCTTTTTCTGTGTGTTTTCTATGTGTGTGTGTGTGTGTGTGTGTGTACATGCTCATCTCTGACCTGTGTGGCACAGATAACAGGTTTCCCAGCAGAGTTGCATCGCCCAATCATCATCTTCTGGGCGATGAAGACTTTCTCTGCAGGGATCTCAATCCCTAGGTCGCCTCTGGCAACCATCACGCCATCGCTCTCAGCCAGGATCTCCTCAAAACTGACAGACAGATTAGGGGAAGGAGTGAGTGTTTGGGATGAAGAAGATAATTGGAAAAGTGCACAAAAGGAGGAATGAGGAAGAGATTCTACATATTATCGAAAATCTAGGGCTTCAACTACGGAATCTTTTTTTCCTCACACTGCTTTTAGATCATCAAAAGATATCGAGGATAGCGTAAAATTGTGATTTAAATCCTAAATCATCTGGATGAAATCCAAATGCCTATGTGAGTAACAAACAAAGAAGCTGAGAAAAAGCAGGAAGCTGTGACGCTGATGCAGATTTAAGAAAAAAAAAAAACAGAGCTGCAGGACATGTAAACAAGACTTTTAACACCAAATATTCACACACAGCCTCATAACTGTTCAGAATTAATCTTTATGATCCAATCTAAAAAACATCCCATTCCATTAAAGCCGCAGTTAAACACTGTCAGCAGCCAGGGTCCAGCAGGACAAAGCATGAGGTAAGTAATGGAGGTAAGAAGGCAGGGAAATAAATTGTGTCAGATATATTAATTGGTTGCAATAACTCATGTGGACAGCCACAGAGACTGCTTATCATAGATGTGTAAAATCCAGACCTGACATATGTTTCTCCTTCACTGACAGCTGGCTGTCCACAGGAGCGGCAGATCACATCAGCGGTGGATTTAAAAGACCTGTCAAAGCCTCATTATGGAAGACTCACTGCCGTCAGCACCTGTTTCGCTAAAAATAACTCTGCAGAAATGGACTTAATTGGAAAGCATTTTCCTTGACTCACTTTTGAACTCCTTGCCGGCTTTCCACCTTGCTGATCACTTTGATATCTCGTCCGTGTGGCCCCAGAGCCCGACGCACATCCTTGACATCCTGGGCCGAGCGGATGAAGCTGGCAAACACCATGTCAACACCCTGAGCCACACCGAACCTCAGGTCAGCCTCGTCCTGCTCACTGACCGCCTGCATGCCAATTAGGTCGCAGCCAGGGAGGTTAACACCTTTGCGACTGCAGAGCACTCCACTTGATTCCACCACCGTTTCCACCCAGTCAGAACCTGAGGAGAGACAAATGTTGGAGAAGCAGATTTGGTTAGGGAACTCACAAGAACCATCATGAGGAGATTATTACCTCACTAAAGGGAGTGGTGCATTGACACTATAAAAACATTTGGTAATATATAATAATGGAACTCAGGAATCTTTGGAAAGAATTACAGTTATTTGTGTATGCAGGAATGCAGGTTTATAGGCCTATGTATTGACCTTGGCCTGAAAAGGTGCATACAATATATAAGCATGCACCTAAAAACTGAAATTACCACCTTGCAGATGGAAAACAAAATATTTCACACCAAATGTTCACACACAGCACCATAATTGTGTAAAAAATAATAATATTTATAATCCAACCTCGTTTCATCAATGCTGCAGTTAAACACTGTCAGCAGACAGGAGGCAGCAAGACAAAGAATGCCTTTGCCTTTGGACTGTGAGAGGAAAAAGGAACAGCAGGTGAAAACCCACACAGGCCCACAAAGAATGTGCAAACTCCACACGCGGTTCCTTGAAGTTCACACCCAGAGCCTTCTTGCTGGGAGGCAGTGGTTCTCAAACGGTGGGTTTTTTCAGAGGGATATAAACACACAAGACTGTGTTGATGCTATTTTGCTTAGTAAGATTTAATTTGGATTGATTTTTATTGTTGATGATGGAGAAAAAAAATTGTGGGCTTTGAGTAGGGTGATCAGACTGATCAAACGAAATGTGTTACAAACACAGTGTTTGTGTGGGACAAAGTGGGACGCGTTAACAATGCTGAGAGGTAGTCAAGCATATTATATTTGAATGTAACCTTTCCAACTCTGTTGCTAAGTAAATATTTGAGCTGCTCTTCTGTCTGGTAACAGTCTTTGGGTTTCAATGGGGATGGAACCTTTTTTGAGCCATATATTTTAGCAATTTTTAGCCAATTGTGACACACACACATACTGTGTCACTTCATAGCATATTTTCTCCTGTGCATTAAAAAATCATTAAAAAACAAATCTAGAAAAAAAAAAGACAAAAACTCTATTTCTCAGTACATACTGCCACTTCCAGACTCATAATACATGTAGTGAAGCTGGAAATGTGTGTTTGAATGACTTTAGGGTGTCACAGTGATGTTGGCCTTTCACCCTTTGAATATAAAATCAGTTCATAATTTTATTCTAATTAGACATTTGCATGAAATTCATTATTAGCATATGAATTCTTGCTTTATGGTGAAACGTATTTTGAGAGGTCACAGGGACTGTTGCCAGATTTAAAGAAATAAATGTGTTCAAGTGATACTGTGTTCATGAGAATGGGAACAGAGAGAGAGACTAACTGAAAACGTAGTGCCTCTGGCCACAGCTGTCACTGGTATGAAAGCATAAAATCTAATAATTCACTTCAGATGTTTCTACAACAGCAATAAAACAGACATGTTTTCTGCAGGTGTGCTAAAGTCTGTGTAATGCATATTACCTATTTCTAATACTCTAAGTCCAATGAGGCCATCGTCAATGTAGATCTTTCCTCCCTTCTTGAGGACTTTGGGCAGGTTGGGATAGTCCACCCAGATTATCTTTCCATCTGTCTTGTCTTTGTCACTTTCTGCTGTCACCACACGCACATGGCTGCCCTTCACCAGCTCCACCTCTTCTTCCACTTTCTGTGTAAACACGGACACAAAACGTCCAATTACTGCTATTATTCTAATCAAACATACAGCAGTCTTGTCATTTCCAACACACTAATTTTTCTTAGATACAGGATCTTTGGTTGCTGTTGGTTGAAAGCTGTGGTGAAACCCAAGACTGGTTGATTTAAAGGCTTGCTGTGTTACAAAAAGCTGACGTGTTTTGTAGTGTTCATAATAAGTAGTTCTAGTACCTCATTTGAGAGGTTTTGAGTGCCAGTGATGATGAAAACATGAGACTTTGTACTGTTAGGCTAAAATTGCCACAGAAATATATCAGTTGCTTTGTGCAAAACATTTGGTGTTTACTGATAAGGTAAATATTATATTTCCAAATATTTGAGAACTGTCTCACCCGAGTAGTTGTAAGCTTTATGCAAAAAGCAGATAGTGGTACCCAAATATGCTTTTTTTTTTCTTTTTTTTTTTACAACCTTTTGTTTTATTTGTTGGTTTAAATATTTGAAAAGACCGAAGGCAGAGCTGGCAAAGTTGAAGATGCTACGATTTTTATTGGGAGTGGACAGGATTAGAAATGAGTACATCAGAGGGACAGCTCAGTTTGAGTAGTCTGGAGACAAAGTTAGAGAGGCAAGACTGAGATGGTTTGGATGTGAGGAGGGATAGTGGATATATGGGACAAAGGATGTTGAAGATGGAGCTGCCAGGCAGGAGGAAAAGAGAAAGACCACAGAGGAGGTTCATGGATGTAGTGAAGGAGGACATGCAGATGGCTGGTATGACAGAAGAGGATGATTGGGATAAGGTGAGATGGAGGCAGATAATCTTCTGTGGTGACCCCTAAAGGGAGCAGCCATAAGAAGAAGAATCTGGTTGTGTCAAAAAGAGAAGAATAGGATTCAAAGAGTTATCATCAGAAGTTCAAAAATTAACAGAATAATCCAAAACACATAGGCCATTTCTAAAAGAAGCACTAAAAAGTGTATATCTTCATCAATAATCCCTTACATGTGCTCCATAATGAGTTTGTGATGATGCCTGCAGGGGTATGCTATAAAAACAAATTAAGAAAGCTTGGTTTCATTTTTGAGGCAATCACAGTCGTAAAAAATGTCCTTAAGAGGGATGGGATGCACTCTGAACTCCAAATATACTACAGGGATTGATGTATACAAACTGTAAAAATTTTATTTTATTTTATGAAATGTACTTGGATTTTATAGCACTTTTCTAGTCTTACTGAACACCCAGAACAGAGCCATACAGTGATTTATCTAACTCACATTCACAGCCAATTTAGAATCACCAATTAACCTAACAAGCATATCATTGGATTGTGAGAGGACTCCAGAGCACCTGGAGGAAACCCACACGGGTATAGGGAGAGCATGCAAACTATACATAGAAAGGCCCTACACAGGGTTTGAACCAGGAAAACTTCTTGCATCCAGTGACGGTGCTCACCACGCCACCACTCTGCTGACAGTTTATTGTGTTTATTGCTGTGTTGAATGTTTTAACATGAAGTTGTTGTCCGTGCCTGCCATCCATCCATCCATCCATCCATCCATCCATCCTCTTAACCACTTATCTGATTAGGGTTGAAGGGGGCTGCAGCATACCCCAGCTGTCATACACCCTGGACAGGTCACCAGTCCACTACATTATATATAATAATAATCGATAGATTGATAGCTTGTAATTACCTACATTCAGGGTTAAATAACAACTGATGATGTTTACTGATGTTGGTACAGCTATACAGATTAGATTAGCCTTTATTGTCTCCCTTGGGAGAAATTTATCTTGGACAAACAAGGGAAACGTCATGTAAGATAACACACACATGCAAACACTCATTTACAATTTCCCCTATTACCATTCAATTTTATTGATAATTTAATTGATAATGGCACTAGAGAAAATTTGTACCTACTTAACTTACAGTTTGGCATCATGTACCTTTTTCCTGAGGGCATCAACTCATACTCTTTATTAAAGGATGTGATTTTTATCCTTAATGATTTTCAGACCGTGCTTTATCACTGACTAATTGTGAATACTGTAAATATCCTGTCTATTAAAAAACATAAATACTTAATAAAAATACAGTTATATATTGCATGTGTTTAGTAACTCAAGTGCACCTTCCAATTAGACTACTCAGACTCAGATCAAATGCCATGCAGAGCATTTTTTAAGTTAATCAAGGCAAGAAGAGGTTTCCAGCAGCCTGGAGTTATTTGTTCAGCAAAGCAGACAGCAGGCAACAGCAACACGACGAACAACACAATAAGATGATGATGAAAAGGCAGATGAGCACACGCCCACAGCTGTTGTTTTTCCAAGAAAAGTAGCAACCTGTAACAAATGATGCGCTGCACCAAGGAGTCGACATATTTTCTGCAACTCTTACACCTGATTGCATGTGACTGTTTGATTAGGTTTAGACTGTTTGATAGATGAAGGAAAGCATGTTCACCCCTTTAACTAATCCTGTGCGGATCTCTGGGCCCTTTGTATCCAAAGCGATGGCAACCGGTCGATAGTACAATGGGTCAGAGGTTATTGTCTCCACCGCCTCTCTGATGTTCTTGATAGTTTCACCATGATACTGAAAGACACAGACAGAGAATCAATACTTGACTGAGTGGAAAACCAAGGCATGTGTATGTACACAAATCAGCCACAATATTAAAACCAATAGCAGGTGAAATGAATCACATGGATCATCATCTGTGTTCTGCTTTGGGTGCTGGCATTCATGTGGCTGTTACTTCATCGCAAACCACCATCCCACACATTGTGGCAGACCAGGCGTACCCACCCCCATGGCATTCATACATCCCAACTGCTCAGGAACAGCTCAAGGAACACAAGAAACAAAGACCATATGGTTTCCAAACTCCCCAGATCACAGTCTGATTGAGCCTCTGTGGGATGCATCAGAACCAGTCACGTAAGTCCCGCCCTGCAACCCACAGGACCATTAGGATTAGCTGCCAGGTGGTTTTAATGTTGTGGCTGATCAACATGTATGTATGCTGTACATACTTCATGTGATCCATGAGAGAAATTAAGACGGGCAATATTCATTCCAGCCTTGACCATCTCCTGAAGTTTGGGGACCGATCGAGATGCAGGACCTGAGAAAGAAAAAATAGCAAATAAAAGAACAGCAGCTTCAATAATCAAATGTTCAATCATCATATTTAGGCCCAAAAAATTTGATTTAGACAAAATTTCCTTTTAGCTATTTTTCTGTATTTCCTGATATTTTATTAATAATTTTTTTCATTTTTAAAAAAATTTATGATGGAAATGATTGTTCGTTACAGACAGACATTAAAGTGAACTGTTTGTCTGCCCACCTTCCTGTTACTTTATCACTTTAATGCAAACCCTTTCTGCGAGTAGTAAACAAACACCTGCCCTTGCGAGGAATCAAAACATCATCTGGAAAGTCAGAGCTCTGGATGACTAAGAAGCATTTTGTATAATGTATTTCCTTCTAATTATTTTTCATCTTTTCTGGGCAGCAAAAGCTTCAAAGTGCGTCAGCCAAGAAGCCCTGCCAACATGCTGAAGACCACCCACCCCCCCCTCCAGGAGCTGGCTTTCTGACAGGGAGCCAACAATGACACATAACAGTTGTCAGACAACAAACTTAAAACTGAGACTCACTGTCTGTCACACTCACCGATGGTGCAGATTATGCTGGTGTTGCGCGCTGTGATTGGTTCCTGGTTGATGTCCAGGAGACAGAGATGCTCCAGGAAGGTGTCAGCCATGCTGGCATCAAGCTGCTGGCGTTGGATGAAAGAGTCCGGCAGTGTCATCACATCGGAGTAGCGCCTGATGCGAGCTACAGTGACAGAGAAATGCTGTCAGTGGAGTGAAGTTGAGTCATGAAGCTCTACTGCCAACTGCACCTGTGAAAAACAAATGAACTGAACACCTCCGACTGAACAAAGCGTGTGACTTCAGTTTTAATGATGAAGAGGAACAACACTTCTGCTGTGTGTTAAGAAAGAGAGAGAAGAGTAAGCACACAGAATATGCTCACATTAAGGGATAAAAAACACAACAGACACTGACCTGACATTAACTGCCACCAGCAGGGGTCACAAAGGTTTACATGCTGGCATTCAGCTGTCTTATGAGTCACTAATACACTACACACAGCTGCTCTGCTGATACACTATACTTTGACAAGCAATAAAATGGCATTTGAAAGCAGAGATGACGGCTGATAATACGGAGGTAATATAAAGGCTTTTATGGTGACATTTGAAGCTAGTGGCAACCATTTAATTTAAGGCCGGTTGTTTTTCATGCAACTGAAAGGAAGACGCATACAGATTAATAAAGCATTCTCTCTCTCACTCTCTATTGGATATAGTATTTATTTTTAAGAAGAGGCACTGAGACTGAAAGGAGCCGGCAGTTGCATTTCTGTTGTTATCCGGTCTGTCAGCATGTGAAGCATAATAAAAACAAATCCTCCAGATGACAAAGGAGTGGATGGAAGAGGAAAACCCACACATATTATACCAGCAATAACAATTCTCCCCACAGTAATGGTAATCTTTTCAGCTATAAAGCTGTTATGACAATAATCAGCATTCATGTGCAGTTCTGTACACCTGACAAACATGCTCTAAGTTTAATGTTTACTCTTTTTTTAGCTCTGTTTTTGATTTCCGCCAGAGAGAACTATCTGGTAGTCTGACAGCTGCTGAGTCAAGAGAGTGAATCAAAACACTAAAGTTATGGGCATTAAAACCAATGCAATGACCTGAAAATCTAAAGCAATCCTTTATAGATCTGAAGGAAACCAGAGAACTTGGCTCATAAGTCTACAGTTTCATCATGATGCCCCTTTTCATTTGATCTGTTGTTGCTATAAACATATTAATTAGAATAAATTTTAAAAGAAAACTCTGATATCTGATGTCGTAGATTACTATTTAACTATTTGGGGTGGGTCGTCTACCAATCGGAAGGTCAGTGGATCGATTCCTACAGTCCATGTGCCAAAGTATCCTTAAGCAAGATGATGAACCCTGAGTTTCCCCCGATGCAGCCTTGTGTGTGTGTGAATGTTAGTTAAAAGTGCTAGGTATAGATAAAAGCACTGTATGAATGTGTGTGTGATTGGGTGAATAAGACTTGTAGTAGAAAGTGCTTTTAGTGCTCAAATTGAGTAGAAAGAGTCCATACAAGTACCAGTCCATTTACAAATATCTGTACAGAATCTATGCAGTTTAATCCATGTACTACTCACACTGGTAAGATACCAGTAAGTAAAGCCTTTCAGCACCTTATCCCAGTGACTCCACAACCACCAGTCACTATGGCACCACTGAGCGTTAACTTTGAGGGCTAAAAAATGAAGTCAGGGCTTAAGTGTCTAATCCTGCAGCTTTTAAAACAGCCACTTGAAGCTGGCTTCAAAAGGCCTTCAATCTCCATTTCCTACTTCATAAAAACTGTATGTGGAATGATTTTTTTATTAATTCACTGTTTTAAAATTAGATCTTTTATAATTTAAATTAGGTGTGCTCAGAGGTTAAAGTGGGCTGGGACCATCCTGAACTGCGTTCTGACACCTTTAGTCCATTGAGTAATTCAATCTGATTGGCAGTTTAATACATAACACTCTCAAGCGAGTTATTTTTTCATGACCTGCAGCCTGGCGTTGACTCCAGCTCATGCCACAAAGACAGTTAAGTTACTACATGGTCCCGCCCGCACACAGCCTTCTCATCTCTGTCATGCATCCATGCGTGCAGGTGTCCATAACATTGTGGTCACAGTACTTCAGCATGTAGCTAACTCTACTGAAGAGAAGCAAGCATAAATGAAGGATTTTTTAAAAGAGATGAAGAAAGCTGCAAGAAAGAAAGGACAGGAGAGGAAGACGAGAGATTATTTTCAAACGTAAAGACTACTCAGGAAGTGACATTTGATAAACTGGAAATTTGCAGCTTACATGTACTGCCCTAATTCTTGTTAGACTTTTTTAACCAGGCAGTGGAGCTGCACATGGTGTGTTACTGAATTTGCCTGGTTATTTAACATAGGGGAAGATATATCATTCCATGTTTTTCAGAGGTTATACAGGACAGTACTGTAAGTGCAGGCTAAACTGGGTAGTTTGCAATATTGTGGCTCAGTTTACAGTGATGGACTATTCTAGATTGGTTCAAGACAGACTGTGGTGTCCATGGTCACAGCTAGGTCAGGTCATGGATTGCAGCAGAGACATTATAAAAGAGAGAGACAGACACATGGCACTGAAAGAATTTCGAATTGAAATCTATGAGAGAGTTCTGTAACAGCAAAAATGCTGGTAGAAGTATTACTTTCATGGGAGCAAGCTTTTAAAACCTTATCTGTGGGCAGAAAGTAAGCAAACTTTTAAATATTTTTATCAGATTTGATTGGATATTCTATACATGCAAACCTTCTACTCATACTGGTGGGATACCAGTAGGTGAAGTCTTTCAGCACCCTACCTTAGTGACTCCACCACCATCATGCTAAAAAATAACTGCTCAAATAAGTGCCCAGATGTGTTTTATTATGGCTGCTTCTACAAGGACTTGTCAATTTGAATTTAAGCTGATGATGTTCTTCAGTTCATCCATCTACTGTTTGCTGAAGCCTCATCAGAAATGGTCTCAGTGGAAGTGTGGCTGTCAAGAAGCCATTCTTAAGGAGGGGAAACAGGGAGAAAAGGCTGAGGTATGCCAAATTACACAAGAACTGGACTGAAAATCAGTGGAAACAAATCTTATGGAGTGATGAATCCAATTTTGAGATTTTTAGTTAAAATCATCATCAGTATGCACAGAGGAGATCAGGACAGAGGTACAACAGTGAGTGTCTACAGCCATCTGTAAAACACAGTGGAGGCTCTGTTTAGGGCTGCATTTCAGGGGATCTTGACAAAATTGATGGAATTATAAATGCAGAAAAGTAGTAAAAGTGGACCTCAACATTATTGAACCTGTGTGGAATCATCTTGACAGAGAACAGAACAAAAGGCAGCCAACATCCAAAGAAGAGCTTTGAATGTCCTTCAAGAAGCCTGGAGAAGTATTCCTGAAGACTACTTAAATAAATTTAAGAAAGGTGTTTAAGAGAGTTCAGGCTGTGTTGAAGAATAAAGGTGATCATACCAAATATTGACTTTCAAGCTCATGAGACTTGTATAGCTGGACCTTGCTAACAAAAAATAAAAATAAAAAAAAATATGGCAAAGGCCATAATACCTTCAGATACCTTCAAAACAGGACTCTACGAACACATGGGTGATAGCATAGTGGCTACCTTCATCTTTTATATACAGTTTATGGATTGTGCAAACTGAGAGTACTAACCAGGAAATGGAGCCCATGTCTTTCGTCCAGAGCATTGTGGTACTGACTAAGGGCTTTGAGCCAGTACAATAGAATCCATTTTAAAGGATGTCACAGTCAGCTGAGCCTGCAATTTTGGCCACCACACAGACTAAAGACCATGAGGATGAGAGGTGAGTCTGACATAAGGTTTGTGTGAAGAGGCGAGGACAAAGAAAGTAAAGAAGACAGAATAAAGAATAGTGGACAGGTGACAAAAGGGACAAATTTTACAAGGCTTTTTTACAACTGTCTTAAGCTTGTTTGCAGTTTTTTTTTTAAATATTATGCATCATTTCAAGGCCTATGCAATGAATGGGCAAGCAGAAACATGCAAGGACATAGCTTGTAGTCTGCAAAGGAAATTTCCTGATGAAAATGGCAAATGGCAGTTTTGCAGAATAATGTGAACTTGCAAAACTCGTCTATCCTGTGGATTCAGTGTCTGTCAGTGTTTTCTATTTCTCTCCTCTCCACCTCCCTGTGACCCAGTTCTGCCGCACTGCTGCACACATCATTACGTGTCCCACAGAGATCCTCTCCTGACACATCCCCAAGAGTACACATGGAAACAGACACACACATGCAATACATACACCTGCAAACATGCAGACGACTGTACACACAGGTACCTGTTACTGGAAGGCTGACTATAAATAGAGCGCACATTAGGTCAAAGACACCAAAGTTGCAACATATCAGTCAACACTGAGGCTTCATGACTGATAAGAAAATTAAAACCACTGACGGATGTGGTCCCAATATACTAGGAATGACCTGGAGTTGGTCACATTTTCACAGTGTGTGCAATCGATCAGTGAACCCATGGTAAGTGTGCAGATATTTATCCAACTGTGGCTGCACTGAAGTTCAAAAGCATTTGACAGATGACACAGCAGGGTTTTATCTATTATCTGTTATCCAAGTGAAAAAGGAAAAACTTGATACTGCACAATCACTGATATTACAAAAATAGGATTATTAGCCATGAATATATTCCTTATCAATCACACACAATTTGTCCTGGCAGTATAAATTTAACACTAATCCACATACACTCACGGCCACATTATTAGGCACACCTTGCTAGTATGAGGTTGGACCCCTTTATCCCTTGAGAACAGCTTTAATTCTTCATGGCACAGATTCAAGGAGGTGCAGAAAACATTCCTCAGAGATTGTGGTCCATATTTACACGATAGCATCACACAGTCAGTCACAGATCCTGTTCCACCACTTCCCAAAGGTGCTCTATTGGATTGAGATCTGGTGACTGTGGAGGTCATTTGAGTACAATGAACTCATTTTCAAGTTCCAGAAACCAGTTGTGACATGGTGCTTTGTCCTGCTGGAAGTAGCTATCAGAAGATGGGTAGACAGAAGATGGTCAGCAACATTACTCAGGCTGTGGTGTTTAAATGATGCTCAGTTGATACTAAGGGGCCCAAAGCGTGCCAAGAAAATATCTTCCACAACATTATACCACCAGCAGCCTGAACCATTGATACAAGGTAGGATGGATCCATACTTTCATGTTATTTATGCCAAATTCTGGCCCTACCATCTGAATGTTGCAGCAGAACTCGATAGTCATCAGACCAGGCAACATTTTTTCCAATCTTCCATTGTCCAGTTTTGGTGACTGTGCGAACTGTAGCCTCAGTTTCCTGTTTTTAGCTGACAGGAGGGGCACTTGGTGTCATCTCCTAATGCTATAGCCCATCTGCTGCTTCAAGGTTTGATGTGTGGTGTATTCAGAGATGCTCTTCTACATACCTTGCTTGCAATGAGTGGTTCTTTGAATTACTGTTAACTTCCTATCAGCTTGAAGTAGTCTGGTCATTCTCCTCTGACCTCTGGCATCAAAACGGCATTTTCACCCAGAGAACTGCTGCTCACTGGATATTTTTCTCTTTTTCAAACCATTCTCTGTAAACCCTACAGATGGTTGTGTGGGAAAATCCCAGGAGATCAGCAGCTTCTCAGCAGCATACTCAGACCAGCAAGTCTGGCGCCAACAACCACACCATGATCAAAGTTACTTAAATCACCTTTCTTCACCATTCTGATGCTCAGTTTGAACTTCAGCAGACTGTTTTGACCATGTCTTCATACACAAGTAGAATTGCTGAAATAGCTCAGTTGGGAGAGCATTAGACTGAAGATCTAAAGGTCCCTGGTTTCAGCATTAGGAATCCAACTATAAGCATTAACACACCCCCTCGTGATTAAAGAAGTATTGTGCTTTGAGATGTGTTGATTAGATATTTGCTTTAGTGAATGGTTGAGGTGGTCTACCTAATAAAGTGGCTGTAAGTGTAGAACAATCAGTAAGTTTAAATTTTTGGATATTAAATCAAACTAAAGCTGGATGAGAATATATGAATCTCCTTACCCATGTTGAGTAACCCTTCCATTATGGATCCAAACCCACTGTTCCACTGTCCTATTCTTTCTCCGGTCTCAGTTTGTTTTAGGTTCTCTTGGATTTTGTTGTGTATATCTTTTTTAACAATTTCCTCCTCTGTCTTTGTCATTTAACGCGCTAATGTTATCAACTGGTCTTGTGTCACCTAAACAAGCCTGTTCATGTCTCTTTCATTCATTTTTCTCTTACCCCTCTGCTGCCCCTTCATCTATTTCTCCTCCCACTCACACCATCTGGACTGGGTCCACAGCATGCAATAGTTGCATGATTGGACTGAGTTATCATAGGAGAGCCAGTCTGACCTGGCTACAAATTATGCTAAAAATGGAAAATCTTTGTCAGTAGACCAGTAAACCATCAGAGTACACTACAGTACAAAGGGACATTTGTGTGCGCTGCATCGTTGCAAATTATATAACCCCAACCTTGAACTCAAAGTGTGAACCCCAAGCCAAATATCTCTACCCATCCTATTATGTCTTGGTATAAAATGGTAATATATTATTGGCAAAAAAAATAATCAACAATAACATCACTTATTAAGGAAACATGCTAAATATGTGCTCCCCTGCAGTTCTTCCAATGGTATTAGTTAGCTGTAAACTAATTATCATCTGGTTTGGACTAATGTCTGGACAAAACTGGAAATATGAAGATGTTGGGAAAAATTTCTAGATATTTTTCAATATTTTTAGAACATTTTTGAACAACAGTTAGGGCTTAAAAGTAGGTCAGTAATGAAAACAGTCCTTAGTTGCAGCTGAAGCTGTATAACCTGAACTCAGTGATGCACGTTCTGAACATTTCCAACAAAGCGCCACTTTAATCATTCGGTCACTAGGTCAGCATCACCAAAACTTTATTCCAGGGCCAGCCCAGGACTCTGCTGGAGTTTCAGGAGGTCCCAGGATCATTTGTCATTTTTAACATACTTGTTAAATTACATAAATCTCTATAGCTATATTTACAGAGACACGGATATAGTTAAAAAGGAAAAAGGCTACACCAAGCAACACCAGCCCAACTACTATTGTTTATTAATGGAATTGAAAAAAAAAAGAAAAAGAAAAAGAAAAAAGGTTCAAGATGGAGTAGAATAAACACCAACCACGATCTGAGAATCCAAATTTGATTCTTAATAATGCACTATAACTGATCTATTGTTAGCAATAAAATAATTAACTAACCATCAGCACACAACTTATAAAGCAAAGAGTGACCTCTCAGAGGAGAATAGTGGAGCCCTCCTTGTTTCGCAATACTTAAAGGGACGTATCGGTTCTTGGTGTCAAAAAACTTTTGCCTTTTCCTGCACATTTAGTGTTTAGTTACAACAGCAATTATTAGAAAACTTTGGAACCGATAAGGAGTGTTATTGAAGAGTAGGACTTTGACAAATGAGGTAACACGTAGAGGCGACGTCGCTTAATAAACACTTTGCGTCTGCGTGCATTCTGCAGAGCTGTCTATGCACAGTCACGCATGGTTGGTTGACAGGGGGTGTAAATCGTTAGCCAAAGGACAAACAGAACTTTGCTCCTGAGTTGACTGGTGAAAATTCTGCCCTGCAGCCACCTAACGTGCAAAGCACACACCCCGTACTATCTAGTAATGCTGCACTTACAGTAATTATCAGACGGAGTAAAGGTCGATTTCACGCATGGGCACCAAAGTGCAACTTAAATGTACAACGCTACAAATATGAGAATAACCAGAATAAGGCTGTAGGATTACTATCAAAACTTTCCCCGATGTGGCTCCTACACTGAGTACTTTTTAACCTTGAGTGTGAGTTGCAGAAAAAAAGGAAGGAAAACATGGAGCGATCAATATCAGCCAAAAAAAACAAACAAAAAACAATCTAGCAGCTAATTTCATAACAGAAGGATAAAAAAGCAAGTACTGATAAGCAGAATTAAGTATTTACTTTGGCCCAAACAGTGCATTTACATTATGATGTAAAGTTGTAATATTTAGATGGGAAGTGACCAACCTCTCGGATCCCTCCTCAAGCAGGTAACAAGTGAAGGGTGAGCAGGCACAGGGTACAAATGTAAATGAATGGGCTGGTGTGAGTTTTACTGCCACCTGATGGACGTAGGCGTTAATGCTGCACTTCCTAAGCTTCCTTAGTCACGATAAGAAAAACAACAGTGGAGAAAATTAATCTTTATTGATTTTAATTCTAAATGCACGGTAGTGTATAAGGACGCTTTAAAAGCTCAGTAACCTTTAATAGGAATAATCGGAAATAAATAATTAAAGCGTGCTAAGCTACGTGATTAAACTTGTCAAATGATGACAGCATGACTCTCTCCTCTGTGCATGTGTGTGTCAGAGCTTGCTGAAAGTGATCCTCGGCGGAGTCTCGGGCTGGAGGATGAGGGTGACTGTGGTACCGAGGTCCTCTGAGGACGGCACGCTGAGATGGAAGCTCAGCAGGATCTAGACATGCAGAGAGGGAGGAGGGAGAAGAGGGGAGGATGGAGGCAGGAAGAGGGAGGAGGTGATGGAAACATCAAGAAAGAGAGGAAGAGACGGAGCAGAGACGTTTACAGGGATTAAAATCATGCTACAGTGAGGGGCAGAATAGAAATAAGTACATCTGCTCAAAATGCTTTATATTTTGTTGTACTTCAGGTGAATATTTACATTTTCCCCTTCTTTATTATTCTGGTACATTATAATTAAGTGAAATATAATGTACTTCACATTATTTGACAGCTTTGCTTACTATTTGTATAAACATACATAAAACATATTCTCTCCAAAACTTTAAGATTAGAGAACAGTGTTAAATTACCACTGTACTGTGTTTGTCTTCTCCCATTGATCACTGGGCCCCTGTGTCCCTGACCAATGGACTAAGTTGCCTAACACTACCTGAGGTTTCTTCCTGTTAAAAGGGAGCTTTTCCTTCCCACTATCGCCAAGTGCTTGTTCACAGAGGGTCGTCTGATTGTTGGGGTTTTCTCTGTGTTATTGTAGGATCTTTCCCTTACAATATAAATATATAAATAAAATAAAACTGAATTGAATTGAACTTAACTTATAAATCAGCTAAAACTATCTTCACCTTAACCAGTATTGTAAAATGGTGCTTCTGGATTTAGGCATCAGTATCATTAATTCACAGAGGCTGATTTTCTGCAAAACAACTACTGATAATGCGCTGAGTGAATCTGAGTCTTCTTTTCTTTTAAACGCACAGCTTTTACTTCTAGCAGAATGAAATCTTGTGTCTGCCTTTCCAGCCTTATGACTCAGGTCCAGTGTTTCCAGTTCTTATTGTCTTCTTGCATCATGTCCTTTCACTCTCATCCCATCCCAACACTTGTTTTCTTGCTTCCTTACTCTTTCCCCTTCCCTTGTCTGTTGTCACTCACATGCATGAGTAAAAGCTGCATCTCATTCTCAGCAATCCTCCTCCCGACACACTGCCTCGCCCCAAACCCAAATGCCAAGGAGCGAAATCCTGCAGCTTCTCCCCTTTGGCCCTCTTCTCTGCTCCACCGGCTGGGATCAAAGCGCAGTGGATCCTCAAATACTTTTTCACTCCTCCCCATAGGGTAAATACAGGCCTGGACCAAAGTCTGAGAGAGAATTTACCACCAAACACATGTTAGTCAGATGTAGGCCTGAATGTATATGAATGTCTATATGAATGCATGGAAGAAAATAACAGAAAGAGTCAGAGTTACAGTCTGAACACTCACCCCAGCAGGTATGTGGTAGTTCTGGAGAACAATGTCTCTGACTGGATACCGCTGCACTGTGATGCCCACCGGGTATAACCTAAACCAGGTTGTCTACATATTACCTTTGAATCCTCCATCAATTGTCTCACATAGTCAAGATTACTGTTAACATCTATTGCTGAAAATCCTTGTGATGGACACAGACTCTCAGACAGCTGATCCAAAGCTCAGCGCATGATTTTTTTTCATACATGATTTGAAGGAACAATTTGTTTTATCTTCTCTTACATTGATTACTGTAGATTATATCTGTTTGAAGTTGCCTGTGATGTTTTTGCATTAATATTTACTAAAACCTCTAGCTTGCGATCCAGATGCACACATTTGTAGATCTGTTGACATGTGAACCCAGGAGATGTTTTGATTTAACCTATGAAACTTTTAAGACTCTATGCTTAGACGAGACACACACAAACTACTGAGTTTCCAAGTCAGTAGATTTGGTTATCATATGGTGGTAAGAGGACATTGAGTTGGGGACTGATTGGTCAAGTTCAATTGCTCAAAAAATTAAAGGAACACTTTTTAATCAGAGTTTAGCATCAAGTCAGTTAAACATCTGGGATATTGATCTGGTCAGTTAAGTATCAGAGGAGGTTGTTAATCAGTTTCAGCTGCTTTGGTGTTAATGAAATTAACAACAGGTGCACTAGAGGGGTAACAATGAGGCAACCCCCAAAACAGGAATGTTTTACAGGTGGAGACCTGTCATTTTCCCCCTCCTCATCTTTTCTGACTGTTTTTTCACTAGTTTTGGATTTGTCTGAGGTCAGTCAGTGTCACTACTGGTAGCATGAGGCAATACCTGGACCTTACTACCAACAGAGCCGTAGAAGGTCCTTAACCCATCAGCAGGGCTGGTATCTGCACATGTGCAGATAGGAACAGGATGAGCACTTCCAGAGCCCTTCAAAATGACCTCCAGCAGGCCACTCATGTGACTGTCTCTGACCAAACAATCAGAAACAGATTTCATGGGGGTGACCTGAGGGCCCAACGTCTTCTAGTGGGCCCTGTGTTCACTGCCTGGCACCCTGGAGCCCAATTGGCATTTGCTATAGAATACCAGAATTGACAGGTCCACCACTGGTGCCCTGCCCTGTGCTTTTCACAGATGAGAGCAGGTTTACCCTGAGCACATGTGACAGAAATGAAAGGGTCTGGAGAAGCAGTGGAGAATGTTATGCTGCCTGTAATATTGTTCAGCATAACCGGTTTGATGGTGGGTCAGTGATGGTCTGGACAGGCATATCTATGCAGGGATGCACAGACCTCTACAGGCTAGGCAAGGGAACTCTGACTGCCGTTAGGTATCGGGATGAAATCTTTGGACCCTTTGTCCTATGCTGGTGCAGTGGGTCCTGGGTTCCTCCTGGTGCATGACAATGCCCAGCCTCATGTGGCGAGAGTACACAGGCAGTTCCTGGAGGATGAAGGAATTGATACCATTGACTGGCCCCCACGCTCACCTGACCCAAACCCAACAGAACACCTCTGGGACATTATGTTTCGTTCCATCCGACGCCACCAGGTTGCACCTCAGATTGTCCAGGACCTCAATGATGCCCTGGTCCAGATCTAGGAGGAGATCCCCCAGGACACCATCCGTTGTCTCATTAGAAGCATGCCCCATCAGTTGTCAGGCATGCATACAAGCATGCAGGGGCCATACAAACCATTACCAGTACCATTTTGAGTTGCTGCAATAAAATTTCGGCAAAATAGACTAGCCTGCTGCATGATTTTTTTCACTTTGTTTTTTAATTCAGCCCTCTGTAGGTTGATAATTTTGATTTCCATCAAACGATGTGGCATCCTTTCATTCCTAACACATTACCCAGTCCTTATCAGTATAGATATCCAGCAGGATTTTTTTCCTATTGAAATCTGTCCTATTGAATCACATGTCAACATATCCACAGTGTCTCCAATGACAGCTGAGTGAAAACATGTTAGCCCTAGGACATGTACTAAAGGTGTCCTCCATAGTGTGGGCACTGGAGACAAATGTAAAGACAGACTGCAGAGATGTGTATGTATCGGTGTTGTATCCATTTATTTCCCAGGTGCAAATGAATGGATACAACAGACAGAATGCAGTCAGAATCTGATGTATGTACCTGAGAACCTCTTTGATTGTGCCTTTCAGAAGTGGTGCCCCCTGCAGGGCTTTCTGAGGGTCCCCACCAGCCTGTGCCCATGACGCCCTCACCTGCTGCCTAACCCTCTCCTGCACCTCAGGGTTGCGTCCCAGCTCAAATAGAGCAAACTGCAGGGGCACTGCTGTCTGCAGAGAAGATGGGATGAGAGGTGACACAGAATCAGGTATAGAGACACAGGCTAAGTTAGAGTATTCACACTTATCAGCATTCACACACCCACACACACACCGTGTCAACCCCTCCAGCCATCAGCTCAGTGATGTTGGCTTTGATGAGGTCCAAAGATAGCTGCCCTTTCTCCATCAGTTGCCCCAGAACTCCAGTATACTGGCCTCCAGCGGCCCCAGTCACAGACCCTCGACCCAGGGAGGATGACAGGCGCTGGTACCCCCTCTGGATCCTTGCCTCTGCTGGAAGAAGCAGAGTCAGGTCGGAAGTGACAGGACAGAGAAGCACACTGACACTGATTTGGGACTCTGGTGATTATAGCTCTTTCCTACCATGGCTGAAGATGTGGTCCCAAGCAGTGGCGTGCTGGGTCCACAGGCAAGCACCCATGCGTAGCAGTAAGCGAGGGGGCAGGTAGAGGAGAGGAGGAGTGGTTGTTAGCATTCGTTCCACGGCCCAGATGAACTTCTGAGACTCCAGGGAGGGGGTTGAGGAGAAGAGGCCAATACGCTCTCCGTAGAGCACGTGGCAGCTGGCTAGAAGGGGAGGAAGGGAGGAAAAGAGGGAGGTATAGGTGGGATAAGATGAGATAGATGTGCTTAAACGTGAGCAAACAAAGGACTTACAGAATAATCACTTACACTTATTAAGTAGACTATTAAACCTCCTGAAGGATTACATGGACCTTTGTACTGAATGTCTCCATGAGTCATAAATTTATTAATTTCTTCCAAATAACAGTTAATCAAATTCAAAAAACCAAGTTTTTTCTTATTAACTGTAAAAACAACAGACCCTTTCTCATATACATCTCCCCACGGTGCACATGATGTTTCCCCTCCAGCAGACATCCATCACCGATTAGACATGCTTGAGTTATATTAACACAACATCAGTGACTGGAATAGTTTCTTACTCCAGCTTAGCACTTGGTTTCTTGTGCTGGGATCCATTAGAAGCAAAGCAGCATGACTCAAAGTCATCAGCTCTGCCCCCTTCACACTCACATACACACAGATGTAAACGTGTACAGCTCACTGAGTCACACAGGCTTTCACACTTGTGAACATGGCATATAGCAGATAGGCACATAAAAGGAGCAGACTTGCTGAAATAATGCTGGAGCTTTGATCATCTTTGTTGGCGTTTCTATTTTTAAAGGTGCATGTTCTCTTTGACCTCCTACACTCAGAGTACGCTAAGAGACGCCTGGGGATAGGATAAGGTTCAGTTCTCATGTAAGGTGTGAATATTTTAGAATTACAGCAGAAAGAGCAGCAGCACTGATCTATTTTCAAGGGTAAAGTTGTTTTTGGTTTTTTTTTAAAGATTTTAAAGAGGAGATGCTCCTGCAGATTGTGTAATTCCTCTGACGTCAGAAGCTGTCGCAGCTCACGTCAGCATTTGTGAGTCAATGCATAGAACTGATAGTTAGGCTGAATGAAAGCCTGTTAAAAGGGGGAGGCAGCATGAATCCATGCCCTCCTATTCCCCAGGGCTTCAAGGTCGATCACTGCTGGATGAAAAATGAGACTTGACAGTTATGGGATGGGATGTTTCCATCAAACACCCATCATTTCACACCTCTCTACTCTTACACATTTTCCTACATAGAAAAAAAAGTTTTTTTTTTGGCCTCATTGTAAACACACAGGAATTCATGTATGCTCATTTTACAAGCTGTAAAGTGACAGAGATACACAAAGGTCTCATATCATGGGGGGTGATGACCTCCAACCTTCCAGAGCAAAGCGGAAAAGGTCAGGACTGGGATCGATGGTAAAAATGTGTTTTCCCTCCTCTCTTCTTCCCTCCTTTTCCACTCTTGACTGCAGCATTCGACAGAAATCCTTCGCCACCTCATCAAGGAGTGGGAGAAAGCGCTTTACCGCTGCACTCATCATCACCTCTTTGTTCAGCTGCAGACGGTCAGCTCTCCACTCTTCACCATTCCTGCAGAGAGAAAGGTGGAAGTGAAGCATTAAAATGAGCCTAGTGAGGCCATCATGTTCAAGTCTGACTCTCTGTCAGTTTATGTTTATTGTTGCCTAAACCTGAATTCCAAGAAAACCCAAATGAGAGAAGTCTGTTATTTGGCGCTTGACCTGTTCCCAGCCACACATCTACCTTTACCCAAACCATTTACTTCTCCAATACTTAATATGCTTAATATTAATACTTAATATTAATATACAGTCGTGTGTAAAGGAAAGCTTTAACAGGAGTGCCTAGAGTCCTGTGAAAAATTAAGTCCACCCTCACTGCTTCCATAGAAAATAAAAGGGTAAGTAGCAACCAGGTGCTGCTAATCAAACATACTTAATTAACTGATCATCAGTAAGTGTGAGTACCTCTATAAAAGTAAAGGTTTCGACAGTTTGCTGGTCTGGAGCATTCAGGTGTGTGTTAACACAACGCCACAATCTTCCCAGGAGTCGATGTCCCAGCAAATTCACCCCAAGGTCAGATTATGCAAAGCTCACAGCAAAAAAAAAATAACCCAAGAGCTACATGTCAGACTCTACAGGCCTCAGTTAGTATGTTAAATGTTAAGGATCATGACAGTACAATTAGAAAAAGACTGAACAATTATGGTTTGTTTGGAAGGGTTACCAGGAGAAAGCCTCTTCTCTCTAAAAAAGAACATGGCAGCACAGCTCAGGTTTGCAAAGTTGCATCTGAATAATAACAAGACTTCTGGAACAAAGTCCATTGGACAGTCAAGACCAAAGTGTAGATGTCATTACTTCAAGTTATTGCTGCTAAAGGTTGTTACAAGTTTTTCAATCATGGAGTGTATTTAGTTTTTCACAGGACTGTACCTGAAGACGGTGGTGGATTATGATGGTTGACGGGTACAGACATGTTAAAACCCCCTACAAAATGTTTTGCAAAGTTGACCCCATGTAACTAAACAACTGGTCACTCCTGACAGCAACCATTTTGATATAACTGAAATATTTTAACCAGTTAATTTAAAATGTATAACATTTTTCATAGGAAAGAACATTTAAGATTTCAGCTTTTACATATGCAGTTAAACTGCAGTGTGTTTCTGTGCTTGAGCAAAAGCAAATTAGTGAAAGCTAATTAAAGTCAGTTAAAAGGGAAAATCTCAGTGTACCCATAATGATGACTTTATGCATTGCACTGGTCGAATTATAGGAAATATGGGATTCAGTTTTCTTGCTCAGCCTCTGCTGCTTTGATTTTGATGATGAGTTTTGGTGTTTTATTAAAGTCTTATGTGAGTGTATGGGTGTGATACTAAATCACTGGCTAGGACCTTCCTGCAATACTTACTGCTCCTACTCCTGTAGATCTCTAGTCATATATAGTTTTAAATATTTTTAAATCTATATTGCAACAGTGGCCTTTTCAGTAGGCTCCATTTGGTTGGGCTACTATGCCACTAAGAAATGAGAAGACTTCTTCATCCTTTGTTCTAACTTTGCATTTTCTCAAAATACTTTAAATGTTATTGGAAAAGTTGTTCCTTTAGGTCTTCATTTTGAAACTGAAATTTAACTACATTTTGTTGTTGTCTTATGAACATCTTCAGTGTGTTTTTTAAAGTCATAATTATTGCTTACTCCCTATACATTCACACCAGAGTGTGAATACCACTTGTATTGCGTGTCAGCTTTGGTACCTTCACAGCAGTAGAATGAAAAAATCACAATGGTACCACAGTGATGTTTTGCCATCTCTCAGCAAAATGAATGAGCAGAATGCAACACTCAATGCAAAACGTATGCCGTCAGAAGAAATTAAATGGTGAACAAAAACTTTCCACGGCTGATTAAATTATCCACCAAAATTGAGCGACATGACGATGGTACAAGTGATTACATTAATTTACACACACACACGGAGTTGTTTCCATCACTCGAGGGAACATTGAACTGATTTAGTCATATTTTGACTCTTAAAATTTAATCAGTAGAATAATGGGATTTTACCCATGGAGGGGAGGGGAGGGGAGGGGAGTCTCCATCATGTGACTGCTTAAACAGATGCCTATCACCACTTAATGAGAAATTTAAAACACAGATGTGGCACTGACTTGAGGAAGATTCCCTTGCTGTGGTTGCGTATCTCTCGATGTGTCGCCCAGGGCTGCAAAGTCATCCGTCGGGGGTGCAGGCCCTCAGCCTTAAAGAGCTCACTGACGTCAGATGGCAGCATGATATTCACACTGCTTAGGGTGCCCACCTTTTCTCTATTCCAGTCACACGCACACACACAAACAGAGAGAAAGGACATAGTGTAAGCACATGAATATATTGGAGAACATTATGTTAAGCTTTAAACTTCCCTCTACCTGTAGATGGGGCCAAGCATGTTGAAGGTCCTCTCCATGTGCTTGTGGAGCTGCTGGAAGCGATTTTCTCTCCAGAACTTCAACAGGTTGAGCCATCCATTCCTTCCTGTGTGAGGGATTTCCTCAAAGCTCCGCAGCCCTTTCATTGCTCTTTTCCCCCCTTCTAGCTTTCCATCCACCACAGCCGCAGTCACACACAGACTCTTTTGTGGTGTGAAACCAAAAAACACATTTCTGGACCCACAAGAGCCCTTCGCTCTAATCCCCACAGTCACTCGTGTGGACATGCTGGCTCTGGTCTGAGTGAGCTGTGCCAGATAGTCTCATCCAGAGTTGTGACACTTCTTGTTTGGTGTCGTCTCTGCAGGGCTCATTATTTCCCTCCCCCAACGCCAAACTTCACCCTTGAATGTGATTTATTGCTGACAGGAGTTTGATGATTTATAAATCTGAGCATCAGAGTTCAAGAGAAACACAAGAGAGCCAGAATGTCAGGCTGATCACACACAAACCACATAACGGGTGAGTGTAACTTCCCAAAATGTTTTATTACAACTTCAATCAAAGCTAATCAGCTACAAATAAACAGACTAAATATCCACTGAGTTGCTGGTTTTCTTCATGTTGTATAAAATCCTTCAACTTACACACCATAATTAGCTCAACACAAATAAAGTAGTCATTAGAAACTAGTAGATTTAGCTCACACAGATACTGTAGATGCGATGTAGAAACGACTCAGTGTACTTTATAAAGAAACATCAAGACAAATTTTCTCACATCATACAAAATAAAGTTTCATGTCATTTCATTTGTTGTGTGAATGTGTGCTGTGAACGTGTTGCCCTGAAGTTCCTCACTTGTGTATAGATCACCCAGTTGGATCTATATCATTCATAAGAGCATTAACAGCTCTGCAAACTAGCTTCTATTATTAAAAAACAGGACAGTGTCTGAGTGAAACATCTCGAGGACAAGATCTGTCTTACTTAACTTCTACAGCTATTGATTTTTTTATATTCCACAATATAATGCAACAGCTCATTAAAACAACATACAAATGAAATTTTCTGTCAGGGGAAAACCCTTAAAGGACCACATAAAAACCCATTTTTACTTTCATTGTCATGTACTTACCAATAATTTAACACCTCATAAGGATAGTGTTTGAGTATATTTTGAGTATATCTAATAAATAGCTGATAAATAGCTAATAAATTGCTGTGACTACACATTAATCACATGATTTTACAAGAGCCCACATTTGTTGGTGCAGGAGTGGGAGTCCCACTGTTTCCCCTCCCTGTGAGCACTGCTGTGCTGAAGCTGAGGCCTTGAAAGGCACTCAGCAGGTTGAAGCCGTCATCCTTGGTTTTGGTTTCAGGATGAATTATCTTCGATAGCTCGTGGGGAAGCGACACTTTGCCACCGACTGACCTCAGGTGGTTTGTGTCCTTGGGGTTCTGAAGGATGATGGAAAAACAAATGGGTTACAGGGATGAATATGGGGCAAAAAGAAAAAAAGTCTACACTTGACATGCTGGACCAACATGTTGGCACACATGGATAAATAGAAAAACACCTGTAAAGAGCAGGCCTATTATATTGTTGGAGGTTGGATATACCTCTGCAAAGGCTGCAAACACATCTGAAGTTATAACAGTTTAAAGTTTTTTTTAATCTGCAGTATAACCTCAACTGCATGCATCAAAATGTGCTAAATTTTTGTAGAGACTGTCCAAGTTGTGTTGGATAATATTAAGTCTTTGTATACAAGAGGGTGCGAGGTTCAAATCCCCCAGCCAGCTGGGGCCTTGTGTGGGGTTTTCATGTTCTCCCTGGGTACTCCATGTTTCTCCTACAGTACAAAGGCATGAATGTTAGGTTAACCGATTCCAAATTGGCCACGGGTGTGAATGTGAGCATGAATGGACAGGTCGCCAATCTATTGCGGGGCTAAAACATAGAAATAGACAATCATTCATGCTCACACTCATACCCATGGCCAATTTAGAATTAACAATTAACCTTACCCCATGCATGTTTTGCGACCATGGGCGGATGCTGGAGTACCCGGAGAGAACCCACACAGACATGGGGAGATCATTCAAATGCCACAGAAAGGCCAAACTGGGCAAGGTGGTCTGGATTCAAACCCAGGACCTTCTTGCTGTGATAACCACCACACCATCGTGT
>VUQS01058626.1:9536-21294 GCA_015108495.1 Heterochromis multidens | reverse complement strand
CCATATTGGCTTCTCTTCATTGGCTCCCTGTTAAATCCAGAATTGAATTTAAAATCCTTCTCCTTACATACAAGGTCTTGAATAATCAGGCCCCATCTTATCTTAAAGACCTCATAGTACCATATCACCCCAATAGAGCACTTCGCTCTCAGACTGCTGGCTTACTTGTGGTTCCTAGGATATTTAAAAGTAGAATGGGAGGCAGAGCCTTCAGCTTTCAGGCCCCTCTTCTGTGGAACCAGCTCCCAGTTTGGATTCGGGAAACAGACACCCTCTCTACTTTTAAGATTAGGCTTAAAACTTTCCTTTTTGATAAAGCTTATAGTTAGGGCTGGATCAGGTGACCCTGAATCCTCCCGTAGTTACACTGCAATAGGCTTAGGCTGCTGGGGGTTTCCCATGATACACTGAGCGTTTCTCTTTTTCTCACCTCTGTTCACTCACCTTGTGTTTTTACATTTTGGCTCTCTTGTACATACACTGACTTCACTATTTGAAACTTTGGCCATGTTAATATGAGCATCCACCACTGTAACAGTATATATATGATGGAAAATAAAGGAAAGCATAATAGGTCCACTTCAAAGGCACATCAAAGCTAGAGCCACGAGACAAAATTACACTGAATGATGGTGTAAAGGTTTTAAAATTAAATCCAACAGGCTGTCGTACTTCAGACACTATTTTATGGTCTACATATAGAGGTGCCTCTCCTGTCAAGTGAACACAGCTGAAAATACTCCTGTTTTACTAATAGATATAACCTTTTTTAAATTACCTGAAAATCAAGATGAGAGCTAACATCTGCAACCTGTGCTGTAAGTGCTGTCACAACATTTTATCCTCTGCCAGCTTTAGTTGCACAGAGCATCTGGTAAGACAGCTAATGTCAACAGTGAGAAGAGGTGAACTATCCAGAAAACAGGCCAGAGGACTTTTGCTCAAGAAAGGAAAAGCTTTTGCCGGCAGTGCAAATAAGCTCTGTGCAAGGGACACTTTTCCCCTTTTTTCTTTTTCAGCAAAACACTACATGGCATTTACTGAGAATGGATTTTGCAGATGGCAACATGCATTGGAAAGATTCCAGAGGGTTGCGTCTGCCAAGCGAGTGGGTTTATGCTGAAGACTGGGAACATTAGTGGTGTTTTCTTCACTGCATCTGCCTCTGTAGTCGCTTTCTTGTGTTGGTGTTGCATACACAGTGCTGCTCTTCACTCGCCTTTGTTTCGGTTGAGGATAATTGATCAGTACATGTCTAAAATTAAGCATTCAACATCAGAGGGTCAATTTTGATTGGGAACAAGACAAGGGCAGGGATGCAGGTGTAGCTACACAGCACCAAAAATGAAAATAAACTGAGGGGATTTTGGCTGCTTCTGCCAGCTGGCACACATTATTCACAGAAGAAGAAAGAAGAGGGATTGTCAGAAAGTTAAACTGATGATACACAAACAGCTAGAAGGCAGTTTTTGTTTTTTGTTTTTTGTTCCTATTGTTAGAAAAAGATCTAAAGAGTAAAACCATCAATCAATCCTACTAACAACTTCTGCCTATAAGGCCAAAGCCCATATACTCAACTTTGTATTTCTGTGTCCATCGCTATCCAAAAACCCCAAAACATTAAATAGTTTAACATTTCTGTTCTGGTTAGTATTTACAGCAGCAGAAAACAGCCCTCAACAAATTCACCATTTTAACCTGTTTGAGTAAGGTTTGGTTAAAACCACGGTGCCCTGAAGTGCTGCTTCAGGCATAAACTACATATGTGTGACCTGTTTGCAAAGATTTTTGTCTGTGGTAGAAATGAACTGGACTCGAGGCTGAGATCCACAGACAGAATAAAGAAGTTAGACTAACACATCACTGGTTTTGTTTATCCATCTGTAAAAATATAGAATATTACATATTCTGTCAAATACGTAATTAGGAAAAACATTTTAGGTAAGAAAACCGGAGAAAAACTGCTATTATTTCATTGGACGTTATTCTGTCCTTTTACCTAGTTTCCATTTTCAAAACTAGACAGCTTACAGAGTATAAGCTATTGTATTTCTGAATGGATTTCTCTGTTAAAACAAGCCAATTTATTAAATTAGTTTATTTAAGTATCACTATTTTGTAAAGCTGCAAAAAGATTTTTGCAAAAACATCAGAATTTATCACCATTATGTCACCGTGTACTGTACTGTACCGTGTAGAAAAAAGACAAAATCCTGAGTCACTCAATAAACATCAAATACCCTAACTAAAATAAAATTTCACCAAGCTGAAGTTACAATGAGACTCCTACAAATAGATAAATAGAGTTCATGAGGCAACAATGAGGAAGAGTATCATCTTCTGAAGACAATGCAGAAGAGCTTTAAACCTGCATTCTTTCTAATATTAAGCAGGGGGCGACTTCTGCAATTAGAAAATCAAGTCTGTGGGAAATGTAGACAGTATAAAACATGGACGTAGTTTCCAGAACAGAAAAATGAAGCCAATGCAGAAGATCTGTTATGTCCCTTTGTACTTGTGCCTCCACAGTGAGTGCTGGATCTCCTTCCATATGTCCAAATAGTGATCCTTCAACTTGATTTTTCATCTTGGGGAAGTGAAAAGAGTTGCAGGGTGGCAAATCTTCCAAGTAGTGTGGTAGGAAGTGATTATTGTGTTAGTTAAAAACTCTGCTGCACTTCACCCTGGCAGATAAGTTGACGGTGCACAACCCCTAGAAGTTTAAGAGAATGACGACTTTCTCCCATCATGACTCTTTGGCTGAGAACTGCGCTCATCAAACACATTCTTCCATATAAAATTTGGGACATTTTGTAAAGAGAAGTTTTCTCTCTGCACAAGTCTGAGGACCACTGTAAAGTCACCAAGCGCACAGTGCAGGTGGTCAGGACATGACTTCCAGGAAGCTGAGGAAAAAATGCTGCTTCACTGGAAGCGGTCCAAAGGGGCACGAAAAGATGATCTTTAAGGGAAGACTGGCCAACTTTATATGATAAAGATCCACTTTTTTTTAAAAACTGTGCAGTTGAATCTTAGAAAGAACTCAAATAAGAAATGTGAGACACATCTTTTAATTTGCATGTGACAAACAGACCGCCTGCGCTCAACTGTGTGACTTGTGTGCAGCGAATATCACTGACATTCAAAACGAGACAGTCAAACATGTTTCATTTTGCTTCACAGATTAGTGGAACAAGCTGGCAACTTGTGCTGCCTAATTTGCATGATATTATCACATTCAGTAATGCACTGTATGTGCTTTTCTTTTGATTATAATGTTTGTCTACAGCACGTTTTTTGTCAGGGTTTAGAAGTGCATCAGTGGATGGCATAGAAGACAGATTTCTCTCAAAGAAATGGATAAAGATTAAAAGCTTCCTTTGTGTGTTTTATATGTGGGTTTTTTGTACACTTGATCTTTTATTTTGTCACTATTTTTAAACATATATATATATTTTATCAGGATAAGCGGAAACACAGAGGTCCCAGCACCAGGATCACACCCAAGTCCAGAGAATTCATCGAAACAGATTCCTCCTCCTCTTCGTCAGAATGCCAGTCGGATACAGAGGAAGCCATCAAAATCCCAGCTTTGCCGCCTCAAACGACACGCTCTGCGATTAACACGCAGACTCTGTCCAACACGCACATACATGCGCCTCTTCTCCCATGCCTTGGCTCTGCTGGCGGTGTGGGGAGTCTGGGAACATTTGGAGGGAAGGGACTTCGAGTCAAAGATGGTAGCAATGTGCCCACTAATGGTAGCAGCAGCAGTAGTAATAGTAGCATCGCCGGTGGTAGTAATGGCAGCAGTAGTAGCTGTAACTCCCTGAGCATTAGCAACATAAGTGGTTCATTTGGCACTTCTGTTCCTGATCCTGGAGGGTTAGGAGGGCAGAGCAAAGACCTGGAGTCCATGTCACCACCTTCCAATTTGGGACATGAGGTGCCTCTCTCCCCCTTGAGGGAATACCATGAGATCCAGAGTTTGTGGGTGAAAATTGACCTGAGTTTGCTCAGCAGGGTGCCTGGCCAGGGTGTGGGGGAAAGATCAAGGGTGGGAATTGCAGAAAGGGATGGGAGTGAGGGGAGAGACAGAGAGAGACAGGGGGAGAGGGAGAGGATAGGTGTGGCAGAGAGGGAAAGACAGAAGCAGGAAGAGAGAGAGTGGCCAGGGCTAAGGGAGAGACAGAAGCTGACAAAAGGGGAGAGACAGGAGGAAGAAAATGAGCGATTAGTGCAGGACAGAGAGAGGCAAGGTGACAGAGACAGATTAACAGAGAGAGAGAGGCAGACAGACAGAGAGGACAGGGAAAGATTCGGACTTGGGGAGAGAGAGAGGACGCTGGCGAGGGACAGAGAGAAGATATGCCAAGGTCTGGGGGTCCTGGACAACACCCCTGTGCAAGAGCAGAATAATCCCAGGCTGGCTGGGAGGATGGAGAGAGGAGAGAACGGAGGTAAACACAGAAGGCAGGCAGCTGCAAACATGGTGGTTCCAACCGAGAAACACACAAGCAAGAGCAAGAGGAAACACAAGGTGTGAAGCAGCATTTTTTCACATATAACTCCCTAACCATTCTGTTAGCTGTTTATTTTACTCCTTTTCACATCTGTGAATTCTGGTTTCTCTATTCCTAGTCGGACCATGGAGACTCATCAGTGAACTGCAATAAGAAGCTGCGATTGGACAAAGACTGTCTGCTCCTCCCACCCTGCATCTCTCCAATACACAACCATAAGAACAGCTCGGCAGAGTAAGCATTAACAGTGCACACAACCCACCCAGCAGATTAGCTCTGTGAAAGGACTCAGTGGGATGAAGAAGAGATTGTACTGTAATGAAAGTCTGAAACAGTACATAGATCAAGTTTTGGCATCAGCCCCTCATTATCAACAAGCCAGATGTCCAAGGGGTTTTTACTAATTGTTCTGATACCAATCCACTAACAGTAGCCTCAATAGATCAAATGCAACACAGCCTCAAGACATGTTTTGCAAAGTATCATCCTATTGTGCTTTTTGTTATTTTCTGTCATACATACGTTGTTACAATAGTGGATGCCCATATAAACATGGCCAAAGTTTCAAGTAATGAGATTAGCATATGTACAAGTAATCCCTGTGAGCCAAAAGCTCAGGTTGCAGACAGCTCTGAACCCTCTGTTCCAGATAATTGTTTCTACTCCGGGTTCTGATACACCTGCTTATGATGTCAGTGAGAGAAATCTTTAATATGTTCATCTCTGGCCCCACCCACCTAATGTTCAGTGCTTCTGTTTACAAGAGGCAGCCAATCAAAAGAAAGTTGTCTTAAAGGGAGGGGAAAGGAACTGAAACAGCTCATGTCAGATGGTGGATGAACTGAGAGGCTGCACAAAAGTCCTTTATAAGATAAATACGGATTATTTTAATCTGTAAGTCATGCAAATCTATTCTATTAGAGTCCAGGAATTTTTAAAAGGGCAGGGCTACATAGGTAGGCTTTAAGCTGCATTATCAGTAAGAGCTATCCTCAGGTCCTCAGTCAATGCAATGAAACTTCCAGAACAAAAACCAAAACTTTTTTTTCCTGCATTTAAAAAATAAATAAATAAAATAGTCCTGCCAGAGGACCCGAGGGACCACCCTGTTTCATAGATTAGAAGTATTCCAGACAAGTAGGCTGGTGCAAGACCACAAAGTTCTTTAAAGACAACTAAAAGTCTGTTAAAATCAATACAAAAGGCGATACAAAATTATAATGTGCCCTCTCTCCTCCTGGTCCTGATCAGCAGACTTCTGAATCAGTTACAACTGATTTATAACCTTTTTGGGGGGGAAGACCAGAGAATTGCTGTAGTTTGGCCTGCTGGATATAAAAGCAAGCATTAGTCTCTCCAGCTCATGCAACACTACATTCTTTTTTTTGGAGAAAATGTCTTGCTCTTATGATCATTAGATACTGAAGGAATCTTTCATCTCAAAGAAATCCAAAGCAGCTGGTATTCTGTGTAATAGATGCACAGACTTGAAAATCAGCAAAAGCGTTCTTTTTTCAGTTTGTTATACAGAAGTTTATTGAAATCAAAAGTGGATTTTGTTATGGCTTTACCTGGATGTACTTACACGGCTAATAAAAACTCTGCTAGAGTAGCTTTGCATGTTTTCAGTTCAAAATAATCCTAATTTATCCTGTACTTGGCCTTGTTACAAACCCCTCAGTTCATCCAATGTCTGAAACAAACTGTTTTAGCTCCTTTCAGCTTTTAACCCTTTATTGGAAGAGGAACCATATTGGGTAACTTAATCGGCCTCCCCATGACTCACTATGAGGTTGTAGAACCACATGGATTTCTCCCAGCCAATCAGCTAAGATAAGGTTATGTAACAGATAGTGACATTATTGCATCTGACCAATCAGTAATGGTCTGGAGCATTTCAAACTTCAGTGTTCTTCGCATCCACCATTGTAACGGGGTGGACAAGTTTAATTACTACAAGACATGGTCATTGCAAATCCCCTTTCCAGAACAGTTGCCCTCCTGACAAACAAGGAAATGTGGGGAAAAAGATTTGAACCACATGATGGAAAACACTGTCAATGAAACAAGCTTTGTTTCATTAGTAAAATAGGTCTAAATCATCTTAGCAAATAGGCATATTTATGCTTATTGTGAATGAAAATTTCAAATACTCCCCCTTCCAAAAAATGCCTTAAGAAATTCCAGATACCTGGAAAAGGCTCAGTTTTGCCTCCCTTGATTCAATCTTCCCCTGTACGCCTGCTAAACTCCTTATCCTTCTGTGACTGGCATAGACTAGTAGAGGTAATCAGACAAGTTTACTGGAGACTGGGTATTTTTAGGAAGGCTTAAAAATTTGAATGTAGCAATGAAGCCACTAGACAGGCGAGTTCAATTCACATGGTGACACAGGAATGACAAACCATGAATCTCGGCTTTCCGTGTGAATTATTAAAAAACAGCCTAAGCGGGCTGTCGCTATAAATAAGCCTCAACGTGACAGCTACAGAGGAAATATTTTTATAGCATCTCAGCGTTATCAAAGCACACACAGCAGCAAGAGGTGCCAGAGAAAAGAAGGAGTGACCTGGAGTTGAACCTGTGATACTGGTGTAGTCGTCGCAGACTGTTTATCATCCAGGAGGCTTTTTACGGAAGCTCTAAATTGGCTGATGTGATCATCCACCTCAGATCCAGTTAGCAGTTTCCTGTGACTTTTGACAGCTATCCTACCTGTTTTAATGAGCTGGGTCATATTTTGGTAACAGATCATAAGTGATGACCACCGGAAAAGCACTGTTTGGCACTGAAATCACTTTTAGTCATTCCCTTTTGCAATCATAAAAAACCTCCTGTGCTTTTAATAATTGATTTTACACACTAAAGTCACTGGATCCAAATCTAGTTGTGGTCCATATAACATAATACTTTTACAATAAAAGACAAACAAGTGGTCAGAACAACCTTTTGGTGCTGAGTAAATTTAAGCCATTTTAACTGAGTCACTTTTTAGTGTCGTTTTTTATTATAAAAAGGAAGCAGCTAATTGAAGGGACATGACAGCAGCTTGCAGGCTGAGCTCTGAGGGGTATCCCTAAAAAGGTGATTACAAATCTGTAAAGAACCTAAAAATATAACAGTAAAATGCAGCACTGTTGCAATTAAGACAAGAAATTAATGCTGCAGAAAATCCTTAATCTGGTGATTTAGTGCACAGAGCGGTAAAATACATTTTTTAATTCAAGTTAATTATTTTATGGCTGAGTGTGCTCTCAGTGCTGCCGTTTATTTCTAAGGTAACGGCTGCACATTAGAGCTCTGAAACTTAAACTGGATACATTTAAACATTAAAGGTTACTGTCTCATAGCCTAATAAAGGAGATGTGGAAATCACTTTAGTTTGTCTGCAGATCAAAGTGCAATTCATTTTAATTGAATCAGTATTCTTAGTGTGTGTTCTGTGTTCCAATAGCTGCAATTCCAGCTGTGTGAAAGAGGCTTAGCAGCAGATTAGAATCAAGTATTAAAACATTTATACATTTTCTGCATCACCAAATTAATACATGCACATTCCCGTGACATTGCGACATACAGCTTGTGCTTCATTCAGTGGTTTTAGTAAGGTATGGCTTAACAACTTGCACGTATTAAACCTATTCCCTCAGCAGAGAATCTATATTGCACTTAAAACATGCTTTGAATAAAAGACTCAGTGAAAACATGGCACTCACAGCCAATTTTAAACTGAAACTCAGAACATAACCTGTTTCCGACCAGGTTATGTATTCAGCATAAGTTACCATGGCGATATAGCCAGATTAAAAAAAAAAAAAAAAAAAATAAAAAAAAAAAAAAAAAAGAGCCACCTTTGTGGCACACATAACTTTGAGTTTAAACGCGATATAGATTGCCAACCCATTAATCTCACTTTGTAGTACACTCCTCAGGTAGAAGCATCAAAGTAAACAAGTACATTTCCATGCTGTTTAATGTGCTGCAGCTGAGTGGCTAATGAACAACAATCTGATATCAGTAGTGCATTTTTTTTTGTTCATGTCTCTAAATAGAGTCCTACCAATTGTCACAAGTTGCAGGATTGAGGACCCAAATGCAGAGACGTGGAGCCAGACTGAATAACCAAGAGAGCCATTTCTTTAAAATCTGATGGTCTCAAAAGTAAAATAAAGTCCCAAACAAGAATCAGAAATATAAAGTCACAAGTCCTAAAAGGCAGCAAACAGAAATTCAGGATTTCACAGAGAGAAACCACTGAGAGGTTTAGCAGACACTGAGACAAAGACTGAGGGGACGACAGCACTATTTATACAAAAACAGATAATCAGGGAATTGGACACAGGAGGGTAACAAGACGCAGGCGTAGATACTCAAAGACAATGAGAAAGAAGGGGGATGTAAAACTAATAACTAATAGAGACAAATAATTACCAAAATAAAACAGGAAGTGAGAACAGTAACTAAACAGGTTAATCCAAACACATGAATAATTTAAACCTGGGGGAAGTGACACAGGAGGATGACACAGGAAACACTGAAGGAAAAAATATAAATGATACTAAAATATAACCAGAGCTGAAAACTCAAAATGCTAGGAAGAACCGAGAATTCAAAAATGAGAATTCAAAAGATGAAACTAAGAACAGAACACTCCCAATAATATCAATAACCTAAAAAAAAACCCAACAAACAAAAATCCCACAACAAAACTCACAGACCACAACACTGATATATCGGCTGATATTAGCCATTTTTCAGTATATCAGCATAAAAAGGAAGAAACCATGTTTTGTCCAGCAGAGGGCACTCTACAATTTCCCTGTTGGCGACACGTGTTTGGAACGCCACAAACACAACAACCAGTTGATCCACGCAGCGCGTAAACAAGTAATCCACAACAGCAAAACAAGTTTATTTTTAAACTGCATTTTCATATTATCTTAGTAAGGACTCATAAATAACTGTACATAAAAAATGTTAGGGACATGTGTTTATGTTTCGTGTGTCTAAAAGAATGTCAGTGTCTAGATTTTTAAATCACCAAATATGGGTATTGGTCTTAAAAATCCTATATTGGTCGGGCTCTCTTTCTAGGATCCTAGACAAACAGGAATATTGCTGGTTTCACTGACAGGCATTCTCTCAGTCAGGAATATGATACTTTTATGTTAATATTCACTGGGACACATTGATGAAACGAGGCACAGGACTTGCACGGTATTTCTGTGCACAAGATTAAACTGTACATCAAGTGACATAAAATGCTTGAGGTAGGAGTTTTCTTACCATGGGGGCTATATTTTAATAGCCGCTTTGATTATTAGTGAGGTTACATCCTATGTGCACTTTTGGGGATGCACCCATACACACTTCAGTAAACTTTAATCAATGTCACAGTGTCATTTGCTGTTAGATCCTGATTGATCCTGTCTCAGTGTCATGGGTAATTTATCATTAGTAATTAATGAAGTCCTGCAAGCGTCTTTCTCACTTGATGGTGCTGCTAGTGTATAAAAAGCTTAGGAAGGAAAGACTTGTGGGAACAGCTGGAAGCAACAAGGTGAATTTGGCTTCTGTGAAAATTTTTCATTTACTCTGACCTGTCACAGACTTTTGTCTTAATTGCACGAGGGCCTTTACAGTAAACTTCTACTTTCTATAAACATTTCAGTCTGTATTAGATGTAGAATTGTAAAGCAAAGTGACTGAGGGAAATCTCAGCATATATGAAAGATGTTTAGTGATTTTCAAGAGGTTCGTGTGTGCCTTTACAACTAAAGAAAAGTGGACTTTGTCTTTTATTTTATATGTTAAAATACATTAGTTCGATGTGTGCAAGAAAAAAACTGTTTGACTTGGAATATATGACAGTTTTTTCATAAAGATGGGGACTTGAAGCGTCTTCTTAAGTGGCATGAGATTAGTTTGGGCAGCATGAGATAGTGAAACAGAGACCGAAAGCAGATGTCTCATGCTGAAGTCTCTTATGTTATTGCTGTTTAAGGCTTTCTCTCAAACAATTACGCCTTTTGTTGAGCTCATAAAGATGCAAAAGATACACGAGGAGTCTTACTGTGTGTGAGGCATAGAGAGTATAAAACATGGATGTCGTCACTGTGACGTCACCCATTGATTTTGGACTTTGCATTATAAAGTTTCAATGTTAGCATTTTGGACATTGGCCATGTTAGTTTTTTGAAGCCAGAAGTTACCTTATATTGATGAGAAGGTGTAGTGCTAATTTATGAGTGCTAGCTTAATGAACATCAATTTGGTTAGCAAGCTATATTCCTAAACTGTCTTTATCTAATTGGTAAAGTAAAAGATTAGCGAAATACTAGAATTTCACTCACCAAAACTAAGGAATAAACTTCTTGATTGGTCTGTGCCACACATCAAGCCATACTATTGTCAGATAATCCATTAAAATGCTCCTAAAGGGACACAGTGAAGAGGTCCAGTTTAATGACTCAAAGTAGTGGATGAGGCCTAGCAGAAGCTCCAGCTGCCTTTGTGTGGACATCTGTCAGTCAACGAGGTCACGCCCCTTATTCAGTTATCCAGGTGGATAAGTTCTGAAAAATTAACCCCTCTCAGAGTTATTGTGAAGGGGCAGCTATCCAGAGAGACTGAAACTATTCTTTGTACCAGGCTGTAAACATGCTTTTTACTTCTGATAAGGAGGTTATGTTTTTGGTAGTGTTTGCATGCGTGTGTGTCATTATTCTGTCTACAAACGCAATAGCTTGAAAAGTTTTGAATGAATTCTGATAAAACTTTGTAGGGGTGTAGAGTGGGGTCACATTAACAATCCATTAAAATTTGACTTACATCCACCAAGGTCTTCAAGGCCAACTTAATGATTTAATGGTCGAAAATGGACAAAAAGCCTTATAACTTAGAAACTATGATTCTTGAAATTCTGGTGTGTATTGTCAACATATAGAAAGTTTCATATAAAGATTTAAAATATCATGTCATATTTGACCTCCGACCTCTGCTTCAAGGTCAATAGATTGATCTGAAGGTCAAAGTGATAATAATCCTACATAGAGTTATTTAAAACTGTTTCTTACTGACATTGTCTGTATTGACAACATATAAGCATATAGGGAATAATATATGTGGATTCTAAATATCACGTTATAGTTTGCATCCAAATATCATGTCACATTTGACCTCTGACCTCACTTTTACATTTCACATCTGCCTTTCTTTCAAGTTGAGTTTTATCTTTA
>VUQS01058621.1:0-13494 GCA_015108495.1 Heterochromis multidens | reverse complement strand
TAAATGTCATTTTAGCTGCCATGTTCTCGGCACTCATGAATGGTTTCTTCAGTGTCACTCTTTCCCTGCACCCACACTTGTTGATGGTGATCTGTAAGCTGAGTTGTGTTCTAGTTAAGGTAGATGATCTTTGTGTCGATCCACGATGCTGTGTCTTGCATGTTTTTCTTAATTGCTTTCCAGTCTACTCTTGTTTTTTCTGGGAGTGCCTGTGCACACTCTGTCCTCAGTCAGAACCTCTATAGTTTTGAATTTTTTGACAATATACCTCACTGTGAAAGACTGAAGATTGAATTTTTTTTTTTTTCCTCCCTGATCTGACAGATCTGAAGATGTCCTTTACTGTGCAGGCAAATTCTTGACCTTTTCTGTGATGCCATTTTTTAAGTAATTTTTTTAAACTAATCAGCTCTGTGGTAATTAATGTGGCTGCATAAAGGCAGTTACTGTTGAGTTCACACAGGTTAACAGGGCTGAAACTGTTGCTCATTCTACTTGTTAAACTTTTCTCCATACTTTGGTTGTTTATAGTATTGTTCAAAGATTTGCTGTGTGTTCAGTGCTGTAATATCAAAGGCTCCTTGGTTTATCTTTGGCAATTTTTTTTTTTACCACAGGAGCCAACAACCATGCTATGGTTCGTGTCCTCAGTGTGGGTTTTAGTGAGCGTTCGTTACTGAAGGGATTTACTGGGGCCGTCACAGATCTGGCTTTCGCCCACCTTGACTCCTCTCTGTTGGGTTGCGTAGATGAAGCAGGCAACCTGATGGTCTGGCAGCTCACCTGCACTGGCAGCAAGATACTGTATCCTGAATGTAGGAGAAACTGAAAGTGTGTGTGGGATGTGCAGCTGTGTGTGTGGATGGATAGTGACTATAAATGCTGTATCTGCACTGCTTAGTTACCTCTGATTACCTTAACAGTCAACAACCCAAACTAGTGTGTTATAGATAACTCTGATCTTCACCTCTGCTTTTGGCACAGTCACAACAGAAAAACATCCTCCAGGAACTGTTCTTGTCTCCCATTTTCTTTAACCCATGTTATATACAGAGATCAGATAGTGGTTCATATCCAACGGCCAGAAAACACTCCACTGAACTCCCATCGTCGCCTCATCTGGTGCCCGTTCATCCTGGATGACAATGAGGAGAACCAGGATGATGCCAGTCAAACTTTGGCTCTTCTACATGAAGACAGGGTATCAGTGTTTTACACAGATATGTTTGTCCCCATGGATGAAAAAGCCACTGAAATTTGGAATAGACCAAAACTTTGAGTAGAGTAGTTGTTCGCATTAGGACAATTTTATAAAACAGATGAATATATAGGTGTATAAACATTAAAAAGTAGTGTGAAGTTACACAAGGAGGATTAATGATGATGACGGTGGTTGTTCATTCAAAGCCATACATTCCTGTGTGTCGGTCAGAACACATAAAACACTTGCAGAGAAAATCTGAAATGTTTCATCTCTAATTTTACTCTTTCCCCTCTTCTAGGCAGAGGTATGGGATCTGGAAGTCTTGAGAGCCAACAACAGCAGTTGGCCTGTTGATGCCACAGAAGTGAAGGAGGGCCTCATCCCAGTCAAGGGGCATAGCCAGGTGAGACTTAGGATAACAGTCAAATATTCATTCAGTTTCACGTGGCAAACTTTGAAATAAAGATGACACATTTCAGTCTCTTGGTTTGCATAACAACACACCTGGAACTAAGTTACTTAAGGTCTCAGGTTTCCTGAATACTGCACATTAATATGCTTGTCATTTGTGTGTTCCAGTTGGAACACTCTTGGCTTGGTAATGTAGATTTGTTGCATTATTGATTATGAACATTGTTTAATTTTGGTTCCTCCAGCGAGTCAGCGAAGGTGCACTGTCTCCAGATGGAACAGTGTTAGCCACAGCCAGCCATGATGGATACATCAAGTTCTGGCAAATATATATAGAAGGTGGGCAGGATAAACCCAGGTAAGCAAGCCAGATAGTGTTTTTGATGTACCTTCTCAAATGCTTTCCAACTGTATCATGTAATGACTGTTTTTTTTTCCTTTTCTTCCTTGTGGTTTTCTTACGTCCTATCTTTTATTCACGTTTGCATTTTTCCTTAAAAACAGATGTCTTCATGAATTGCGGCCTCATGGAGGACGTCCCCTCTCCTGTCTTCTTTTCTGTGACAACCACAAGAGGCAGGACCCCGAGTCAGTATGCACACGTGTACTCAAAGTGCACATTCATCACAGGCTGTCTAATTTTTTTTCCCCCAGTTCATCTTGATCTCTTTCTTCTCCTCTTTGTCACCTCTGGTCTCTTTTGCTTCTCTTTACAGGGTTCCTTTCTGGCGATTTCTAATAACTGGAGCCGATCAGAACCAGGAGTTGAAGATGTGGTGCACTGTTTCCTGGACCTGTTTACAGACCATCAGGTGTCTATTATTTGAAATAATTTTTTAAATAATTTAATATCATTCTCAACCCTTATTGTGAATATGTCAATATGGCATGGCCTTGGCAGAATTATGACAGATGGTACTAATAAGGATGGTTAATCAATGTGATGTGAACAGCTGTGAGTTTTTTTTTGTTTTGTTTTGTTTTTGTTAGTGTAAATCTACAAAGGCAGAAAAGGTTCTGCTTGCACCCTCAGTAACTCATGCAGTACAAACGAAAGTGACCAGGAAATGGTCAAAGAAAGCTCGTGTCTAAAAGGAAACATCCTTACAAACCAGCTGGCTGGTTGGCCGTGGTTGTCCATGCTAACCGTGTGGCTAAAGTTCATAAACCTGGTGTAATAGTAACGCTACATAAATGTCTGCCTGGAAGGCCCACAAATAGGTCTTTCAGACTAGTCCCAAAGTAAAATTAAGCTCTCATGGAGGAGATTTGGGGATAACTATTGCTGATCTCTAAACTCATACAATTCATTTACATTGTTGTTTAAGGACAACATATAAAGATACTGATTTCACAGTGTTTTTCTCTCAAAGGTTCTCCCCAGATCCATTCAACTCGTCAACTCTGCCAAGTCTCAAAGCCAGTCTGGACCTCTCTGCTGAGTATCTGATCCTCACTGATGTGCAGAGGAAGGTTAGCACAAATGTTTTAACATATGTTTTAAGCAAGTAATTGCTTTTAAAGTTGTAGCTTTTCTATTACTCTGTGTAAGTTCATTGACTCACTACATCAATCTGTAGACAAAAACCCTGACTAAACTACCCTTCTAGACAAACTGAATGAAGTCCGCACATCCAGTGTAGAATTAGGCCTGGTCTGTTTGTGGAAGTCTTGGTCTCAAGACCGCCCCATTTTCTTGGTAACCTACATTGCCATTTCCTCCTAAGCCTAGCTTCATACTTGGCTGATGTTGTCCTTTGCAGGTTTTATATGTGATGGAGCTGCGACAGGACCTGGAGAAAGGAAAGGCAAGTTTCACAGCTGTGTCAGAGTTCCTGCTGACCCACCCTGTGCTCAGCTTTGGGGTTCGCGATGTTACCCAGAGTAGATTGCGACACACTGAGGTCCTTCCTGCTGAGGAGGAGAGTGAAAGCATGACAACAGGTAAATAGACACATGCACACACACAAATACAGGGGAGTTTGTTTACTTTAAGCCTTAATATTTAAAGTTGGAATTAAATATGTTTGTTCCTAATTAATGCTACATGTGCATCTTTTCATGTGCATCTTTTCCAGAGGGCGCTCAAGGACCCACAGAGTCCAAATCTGGGATCCAGATTAAACTCTATTGTGTCCACACCAAGTGAGTTTTCTTCCATTGTTTGAGAGCAGTGTTAAGGTTATGTTACCTTTACTGGAGCAGAATAATACTTAAAAGTTTCAAAAGGACACTTTGGTTTACAGGAGATCAGTGATGAGACACACTGAATTACCAAGATCAGCTTTTTTAATAATCGTCACTCATATGTGATTTACTAGTAATTTATTGTGTTGTCATATTGATTTCTTGAAAGTACAACAGAATAGGCAACCATGCTGAGTTTAACATGTTTCTAATTCTATTGTCAGTCACATTTAAAGTATTTCTTCTTCTGTAAAGAAGCCTTTCATCCAGTCAGCACGCTCCATGTGGGAACTTACATGGCATCACGTGCAGATGTGCACAGTTGTTGTGTACTTAGTAGCTAGTCTCAGTCTCTGGTGTTGCAGCTGGCATTGTTTTCCAACACTGGGTGGGTGCTGTGGAAAAATCTACTGTACAGCAAGGCCTCTGTAGAAGAGACGGGACATATAGTATGTAATTGTTCTTTGTTAAAACTGTGGTGTACACTACATGTTTCTGTACCCATCCATCCCCTGAAAGCAGTCAACCCAGACAGAACACTGAGAAGTGTGTTTTTTTTTCTACTTGGCCAGTGAGCAAATCATCAATTCAGAGCAGCTTGCTGCTGGTCTGACACATGGCAGATCCAGTATGGCAGTATCAGTAATTACGGTTTTGTTTAATGTCTCTGCATTTGTATGTTTTCAGGAGTTTGCAGGATGTCCAGATTTGGTTTCAGCCCAATGTGGGTTCCAACTCTGCAGCCTTCCTTCCTCATTCAGATTCTCAAGATGGTCTTGGTAAGTTACCAGTTTCAGAGACTGACAGAATTCAGTAGCTTTGCTGAAAAGAACAAAGCCCCAATCAATGAAAATAAGGCAGTTTGTATGATTACTTCACATTTGGTCCATCTTATAAATAATTTTATTTAGTTTTAACCTTAAATTCATTTATATCTGCTTTATGTCATCTCATTGGTCCTTATGTGTTATATAGCATTTTAAATTTCTCTACTGCATATCAAATTTTGCCCCCAAACTGAAGTACTTTTTACATTTTGTGTTTCCAGCTGGGTTTTCAGACCATCTCACTGACCAAAGCTCTGACAAGGATTCAGGAAGTGGCTCCCAGACAGACCTAAGGAAGATCCCATCACTTCCTGCTCCTTCAGACTTCCTGTCAAACTCGGGCACTGGCAGCGGAGCAATGCCCAAGCTGATGACTCCTGACGCTTTCATGACACCAAGCACTTCAGTACGAACTTATCCTTATGCTGCTACTCATAAACAGATGATCTCCAGCAGATGCTGTAGATCATCTGTAGTCAGAAAGTTTTCAGACCTTTTCAAGTCTTTCAGGCTAATCTTAAAATGGATTCTGCTCTTTTTAACTCATCAAACTGCACCTAATACTCCATAAGACATAAGCAAAAAACTTTTTGGAAGTATTTTGTACATTTATAAAATGAGACTTAAATACTAAATTAAATAAGTATTAAAACCTTTCACTTTGTACTTTGTTAAAGCACCTTTGGCAGCAATGACAACCTCAGATCCTCTTAGGGTTATTGTCTTGTTAAAATCTTTGCCACAGTTTGAGATCCTGTCTATTTTTATTTGCGTAGTCTCTCAGTCTCAGAAAACATCCACTAATCACGATGATGCCACCACCATGTTTGACTGCAGGGAATGGTATTAATAAGGTGATATCAGGGCCTGCTCTTGAGAATTGTTCATCAGGCCATTCGGCAAACTCTGAGTAGGCTGTCATTTGCTTTTATGTAAGGAGCTCTGGATCTCATTCATGTCTCGCAGGTCTACAGAAAATTTACTCAACCACACAGCTTGGTTCTTAGACAAACAACACCAACTGTAAGTTCTAAAGTCACAGGTGTATGGCTTTCCTCATTATGTCCAGTGAATATAGTTAAGCACCAGTGGGCTCCAGTCAGTTTGAAGAAGCATCTCAAGGACAATTGATAGAAGTTTGAGGCAATGGAGCGCAAGTGTGATAAGGTAGGGTCAGAGTACTTATGTTAATTTGTATGAAAATAAAAGACTTAAATATTATGTTTACATAACACTAGAAAACTTACATTTGCTGAATCTTTGTGAGATATTCTGTTTAGATCAATGAGAAATTTTAAGATGAATCTGAAAAATTTTGGAAGTTTACAGAATGACAGCTTCAGCAAATGAACACCACACGTCTAGTTTTGATTTGTTGCTCAGTGAATTGCATCTTCGCCCACATATTGGTTTAGATCTGGTAACACACTGCTAATACACACTTTGTGCAAACTAAATTTCTATATTTAAAGCTAGTCCTACTTGCATACACGTGTGAAGTGAGAGGCAGGGAGATAAGAAGTGAAATATGAGACAGCCATTTTAGTATTTGAACAGTGTTTCTACAAATGGTGCGGGATTAGTTATGCACCTGGTAACCTGTCAAGGGTCACCCCTCCACTGTCTTTGCCCTATGTCATCCGGAATAGGGGATGCACTCCAGTCTCCCACAATCCTAGTTGGATAAGCAGTTAAAAAATGGATGGATGAACGTAATCAATGTGAACAGGGTTGAGATGTGAACCATTCCAGTTATCTGTGTTAAATTGATTTATAAACACTGAATAGTGATAATTCAAACCTTCCATAATGTTTGCTGCCTGTAGATCATCTTTTTGTCACCCTTTCAGGTACCAGCATCTCCTGGGAGCAGCGCCAGCAGTCTGACCATTGTGACAGCTATTAGCAGCAATTCTGACTCAGCTAACAGGTAAGGAATATTATCATTAAAAATGTATTGTCTACTACCTCAGAACCTAACTGAAAATTTTAATATATGAAAATGTGAACATATATTTTATCATCAATGTCTATATAATATGTAGTAGTTTATAATAGTTTGGGGTGATGAATGTTGTTGTTACAGATTATGTTTACCAAAATGTGGAGTTTATATTTATTTATTTTTTGTAGTTATATTTCTTCAGTGCTCAAGTAAGTCAAGGACAGAGACGGATTATTTTGGGTTGTTTTGCTCCGTCTCCAGTTATTAATTCTAATAATAATAATAAGCCTCTGTCGTTCTCTGTTCACTTTACAGACTCCATTGATCTCTAATAGCTTAGCACAAATAATTCCCCACAGTTTTGTGTTTGTTTTTGGTTACATATGGGAATATGTGTGCTTGTTTTCCAGAGCTATGGAGGATGTAAGTCAGAGTCCTAACAGGGTAGACAACAGCAGCACTGGTCTGGCACTCTCTGCCTCCACGAGCAGCCCAAGAGCTGCTTCCACTGTGCTGCTGCCTGGACTTGAGAATCTGCAGGTATGATCTAACCAACTCTCTTACCTCTACCAACCTTGTGTCTCTCTTCATAACATGGCTTATTTGAATAAACTCTTGTTCTTCATCTCCAGGCTTTAGCAGCCCCTAGTGGTCCTCTGGCACTTGACAGCCCTCAGGTTCTGGACCCTCCCCTCCTGCCACCTTTGGCCTCTCCAACTAGAGCCCGCTCCCCTGATGTCATCTCCTCAGCATCCACAGCCATGTCCCAGGACATGCCAGAGATCGCCTCTCAAACCCTGCAGCTTCAGCGTGGGCTAGTGTCCAGCTTGGAGCCCTTACCTCTTTCTGCCCTCCAGACAGACAGCATGGCCTCAGCAGCCTCTGCTCTGCACCTGCTAACCTCACCACGCTCAGCCAACAACAGCAGGTATGTAAATTCAAAAGTGGTCTTGAGTACTAAAAAGCATGCAGACATTGTAGGTAAAAATTTGAGAAGTAGCATTCAGATTTCATGATCCACTTATCTGTAATGTCTTTTCTTTTAAACCATAGTTTGAGACGTTTCTTTTTACTACTCACTTTGATTATATAAAACCTACTTCCTCATTGTTTTTGAGCATAACATGTGCACAGTGTGTCTAGAGACCCACAGAATATGAGAAAAGACCATCTCCTTATCTATTTCTTTTCCCCATAGATGCTAGAATGTCTCAGTGAGCCATTCATGCTTTACAGCGAGTTCAAATTCAGATAAGAGCAGGCCCCAGCTGGGGAACAGATCCAGCCTCTTAAATTTGCAGTCCGCCATTTTTATTTCCTCACTAGAGCCACTTTTGCTAACTCCCTGCAGCAGATGCTAAATGTTCTGTCGTTGGCTGCAGGAGAGTGTTTATGCGCTGCCTGCATCTTTTATTTATTTATTTTTGATGGTAGTGTCTCCATTGGTATAGGAACATTTTTAGTTAGGACATTGAGTGGCTACGGTGGCTAACGTTACATTAGCTTTGATTATATGCCAGTAGGTCAGAGCTGTGTGAAAATTGTAATGCTAAGGGACAATGAAAAGTTGTGGAAACCTTTAAGACTGTCTTGAAACCACTAAGCAAGGACTGTGTGTGTGTTACTGTGTTTTAATGTTATCATTTGTTCAACCTAAACTCAGCTGTTTTTTTGTTTCCATTCCTCGATGGTAATAATGTGAAAGTTAGTCATAATGTAATCAATATGGTAAATGGTAACATGTTTTCATGAAAACATGTAAAAGCTTGCTTATACCATAACCATAATCACTTTAGTTTTCATTTGGATTCTGATTCTGCAGTTTCTCATTTTACTTTCTTGTTTTATTGTGTACATTTGTTTTGTCTTTAACTCTACGTTATTTTTTCCAGTCCAGTAGTGCTTTTCTATATTACCCAAACATTTATATTTTCTGTCATAGTCTGTTGCCCCTTGAACTCGGAGGTGCAGAAATGCCTGTGAGTGGAGCAGCAGAGTTAGAGCCCAGACTCAGCCACACGCCATCTCTTCTCGAGAACACGTTATCACAGGACAATCCAGGGGTAGGAGGGGGGTCCTCAGATGGCAGTGTTAGCCACACACCTTGGCCAGCTGCCCCAGATATCACCAGGGAAACCAGGAACAGTCTCAGGGACAACGGCCTTGTGGACTGGTGAGTAATCTCACATATAAATACATGAACATTATGAGTGTGAAACATTTCACAAACCTGTTTTGTTTTTCAAAATGTACAAAACATTCAGCTGAGTGTAGAACCCCTGTGTATACATTTTGTTCAGGTGGTTTGTTGTAGACATCAGGTTGTTGTCGTGCCTGTGAAACAGGTCAAAAAGTTATTTTTCTTTTTTTAACCCTCTGGAGTCGACGCCCTGGCGTCACACGACTGATTTAAGGTGACATGGCAGCATGACGCACCCTCATCGAGTCCCCATTTCAGCTTGTGTTGAAAGTGCAGACTTCAAATTGTATACAAATTTTTAAATTGTGCTAATAGGCCAAGTAAAACCAGATTTATGCACTAATGCAGCACATCAACCAATCAAAAAATATATGGCAACGCGTAGCATTTGGTTGCTGAGAAAGAGAGGAAAGTTGTAGGAGTGACGGCAGTGAAAGAGAGATAATGATATTGATAGCGAGTTTTGAGATTTGAGAGATTTGTGACACACCCTGGAAGTCTCAGCCCTGTGATGTGCCCCTCTGTCTTGTGGTGGACAGGAACTGTTTTTTGGAGTGGCACAAATAATTTGTGTGGCATCTTACTGTGACACCTAATTGTTTTGTACATAGTTGTACAAAAAAACCCCGCCTGAGGCATTGCCTGCAATTTAATGTAAATAGTTGTATATAACTTTCTTTGTTAAATTTGTACGTAAGTTTTTGAACATTAATGTTAAACATGTTTGTGGTTTTCACAGTAAAAAAAATCTAACTTTTTCCTACTCAGATTTGATATTTTTTGTGTGATTTTTAGATCCAATGTGTATTAACACAGTTACAGTAATTTTTTCATTTTGACATACTGTTAATACAGTATGTCAAAATGAAAAAATTACTGTAAAGGCACACGTGAGGTTGTGATGAAAAAAGGACACTAAACAAGGCAATGTAAACAGTGTTTAGGGTGAAATAAAAAGGTAAAATCAAAGTAGTCTAAAACGGCCACTTATACTCTTGGCTCCAGAGGGTTAAGCATTGCAGCATTGTTTGTGTGTTGAATTGCTGTATTAATGTTTGTCATATGCCTGCTGCAGTTCAAGAGAGGAGTCACAGGACAGACACTTGAGCTCACCTTACCATCGACGCTCATATCACCTCACACAGAATGACAGTCAGGACGCTGGAGCCGAGCAGAGGTAACAAAAATGAACCCACCATCTATTTGTTTATGCAGACGAAATGGACAATGGAATGAACTTTATCATGAGTAACAAACGTATGAAAAAGCAGTGCACAGCATGAATCGGTAGTTTATTTAAAGCACAGCAATGATTTTATTTTATTGACCTTTTCTGAGCTAATTCCACAGCATGTGGTATACACTCAGCTTTACAGGCTACAGCAGTTGTCTTACTGTGCATATTTCTGTGTTTCACTCAGTGACCCTGATGATGAGGTGGCCAGTCTGGCGTCATCCTCTGGAAACTGCGGTTCTCGATCTTCCCATAGACTACCGATGAATGATTGGAAAACCTCACCACGAGGCTCGCCCAAACTAAAGAGAAAGATCAAGAAAGACGACAGGTTTGTTTATATTTTGAGTGTCAAGACGTTGCAGTTGTTCAAAAAATAATTAAAATGATGGCAGTCAGAGAAACCCTTAGATTGGATCATTTTATAACTATATCAAAGTCCTGCACACTGACTTGCACTCAAGTTTTTGTTAAATTACAACACTTTGGTCTGTCTGTTTGGTTTGAGGTATATATGGAAATAGGAAATGCCTTAATCATCCCAACATCCAATCAAAAGACTACCAAGACTAATCTCACTATGAACACACCAGTAGCATTAGCAGGATCAGCAATTTGACAGCATTAATCTAAAATAACCTCCATATGACTTAAAAACTGCACAGATTCAGAGCATAGATCAACAGGGTTTAAAGCAAAATTTCATATTTATATACAGATATTTACAATATGGTCACATACATCACAAGACAGCCAGATAATTTAAGTAATGTAGCACTTACACTTTTTTACCACAGTTTTTACAAACTGTGACAGATATGAGCAAGAATGTGAAAGTTCGACATTTAAAGTGACCAGATTCCAACAAAGTAAATGTGGAGCAAAGAGTACCTTTGTGTGGGACAATGTGGGATTACTGATGCTGAGAGGTAGTCTAAAGTTTTGATACACACAGACTATGCATGTTACATGTTTAGCATTAATTATGTTAAGGACAATTTATTTGAGTACAATTTTCCCAACTCCCTCACTGAGTAAATAGAGTAAGCATAAATGGACAACTAAAATTTGTATTCATGGTCTTATGCAGTAGTCTTTGTATTCCCTTTTGTTTTAAAACTGTTAACTGTTATTTCAGCTGTTGTCTTACATTCATCTTTGGGTTTTGGTATGCTTTCATAAATCAGCGCATTTCTTTGAGCCACATGTTTTCCTGGGGGACTCGTATGTTGAATTCGTAAACCAGAGCCAGTCAAAATGTGGGACGGGGGACAAGAGATCGCATGTAAAGTAGGACACCTGGTCATCGAAGCAAAGTACATACTGCTGCAGTTATTACTGAAAGTAAAAAGGAAATTGTGCCATTTTTCCTGCAGGGCTCATTGACTCGCCAGGCTTGACAGTGTAGAAGTGTTTTATAGGGTGTTGACTGGCAGAAGAAAAGGATTGCTTACACTGAAATTACTGGTAGATTGATGTTTTTTGTGCTGTCCACATCAGCTAGCAGGATCGAGCATTTCCTAAGTGTCTCCACTGACTTAATTTAGCACTTTTACGTTTAAGTTAAGCCACTGAAGCCAAATATTACTTTAAATGCATGTTCTTAAAACTGATCTAAAAAATAATCAGTCTAAGTAAATGAAACAAATTGGTTTATATGCATTAATGTAGTACAGGATACCTTTAAGTATACTGTAAATAATATGGAATACTTGGTTTAGAGGTTTGCATATTATTTAAAGATGTTTAAACATTGTTTCTCCTCTTTACAGTGAATCATCTCAGTCCAGACAAATGGATTCTGGTCAGGTAAATTCCTAAAAGAAAATCCTTTTCAAGTTGGTTAGCTGTATTATTTTGTCTCATAGACAATGTGTAAAACTTTTTTATATCTGCATTTGAAAATGTGTCATGTATTTCAGTAGCTCTTCGGTTTGTCATGCTTGGTTTCTGTTAATTCAACTTTTCTCCTCATCCTTTGAAAGTTTAATGCAGAAGTACAGGACGAGTTGTTGATGCTGCTGCGTAGCCAGCAGAGGGAGTTAAATGAACTACGGGGACAGATTGAAACCATGCAGAGCTCCATCATGGCTCAGGTGGAGCATGTCCTGACAAATCACCAGGAACAAGAACGTATCCTTCAGTCATTTCTCACTCATTCATGATTTTTGGTAGTTTTTTTTTATTGTTATGAGAAAAATTTCATACCCAAGGTTCAGTGAGCAACTGTGACTATGCAGAGATTTGTAAATAAACATGAGCCAAAGGGAGACAAGCATCTTGATTTAAATGTCTTTTAAGCCACACCTTCTAAAAGCGTTGTCATTACAGGATGCATGCATGTTTTGACATTGAGCTGTTTATATCATATTCTTGTGAGCCTTGACCTATCTCCACCTCAGACCGCAGACTTGAGCGAGTTCTGGCAGAAAGTCAGAATCATCATCAGCAGCTTCAGGAACAACTCAGCCAACAGCTCAGCCAGGCTCTCAGCTCAGCTCTGACCAACAGGATGGACAAAGTGCTTCGGGAGGAAATTAAGAAAACAGTCCCACAAAGTAAGGAAGCACAAACACGCTCCCAGAGCATGGCTACCGTTCACTGCTAAACAGAATGGGACTTTAATTATCTGTTTGTACACCTACAATTGTCTCTGATAGCAACATTGAAAGTAGATAACACAATCTGACTGAGACTAAATAGACTATTCAATTCAATTCAATTTTATTTATATAGAGCCAAATCACAACAACGGTTGCCTCAAGGTGCTTTATATTGTAGGTAAAGAACCTACAATAATACAGAGAAAACTCCAACAATCAGACGACGGGAATGAAAATTTCCCTTTTAACAGGAAGAAACCTCCAGCAGAACCAGGCTTAGGGAGGGGCAGCCATCTACTGCGACCACTTCGGGGTGAGGGGAGGAAGAGGGGACAAAAGACCAGAGATTAATAATAATTCATTATTAAATGCAAACTGGTGTATAAACACAAAGGGATTGAAAAAAAGTGAAGAAGAAACACTCGGTGCATCATGAGAAGCCTATTGCAGCATAACTAAGTGAGGATTCAGGGTCACCTGATCCAGCCCTAACTATAAGCTTTATCAAAAAGGAACATTTTAAGCCTAATCTTAAAAGTAGAGAGGGTGTCTGTCTCCTGAATCCAAACTGGGAGCTGGTTCCACAGAAGAGGGGCCTGAAAGCTGAAGGCTCTGCCTCCCATTCTACTTTAAAATACCGTAGGAGCCTGTCAGCTTAGACATTTTCATATTACACATGTACCGTAATAACAGTAATAATACTAATAAAAATGAATAAATAAACAGATAACAAGTAACACAAGAACAAGAAGAGCCTATAGAGAATTTATAGAGCTCATCTTGGAAAAGCAAATGTGTTTGGTACAACGTCGCATTCAGTTCATAATTGAAGCTTACAGAACTACTGCCTTACCACCACCTGGCAGATCAGCCCACAACTGGA
>VUQS01058620.1:0-12266 GCA_015108495.1 Heterochromis multidens | reverse complement strand
CAGAGAATTTTGTTTCTCATGGTCTGAGAGTCCTTCAGGTGTCTTTTGGCAGACTCCAGGTGGGCTGTCATGTGCCTTTTACTGAGGAGTGGCTTCCATCTGGCTGGTCTACCATACAGGCCTGATTGGTGGAGTGCTGCAGAAATGGTTGTCCTTCTGGAAGGTTCTCTTCACAGAGCAACACTGGTTAGAGTGACCATCAGGTTCTTGGTCACCTCCCTGACTAAGGTCCTTCTACCCTGATTGGTAGACTGGCCGGGCGGCCAGCTCTAGGAAGAGTCCTGGTGGTTTCAAACTCCTTCCATTTACAGATGATGGAGGCCACTGTGCTCACTGGGACCTTCAATACTGCAGAAATGTTTCTGTACCCTTCCCCAGATCTGTGCCTCGATACAATCCTGTCTCTGAGGTCTACAGACAATTCCTGGGACTTCATGACTTGAAGTTTGTGCTCTGACATCACTGTCAACTATGGGACCTTATATAGACAGGTGTACCACAGGTGGACTCCAATCAAGTTGTAGAAACATCTGACAGATGATCAGTGGAAACAGGATGTACCTGAGCTCAATTTTGAGTGTCATGGCAAAGGCTGTGAATACTTATGTACATGTTATATTTTTGTTTTTTATTTTTTATAAATTTGCAAGAATTTCAAGCAACCTTTTTTTAGTTTGTCATTATGGGGTATTGTGTGCAGTAATCTATTTTGGCATAAGGCTGTAACAGGACAAAATGTGGAACAAATGAAGTGCTTTGAATACTTTCCGGATGCACTGTAAGTTAATAGGCAAATACATACCAAAATAAAGTCACACTTATCAGTAAAAAGCAACAACACAAACAGCAGCAGGAAATGAAATCTCTGAGGAAATGAAGTGGAGCTGTTTTTAATAAAGCAGACAGGATGAAGCATGTTTGGCGCTGCTCTGCGTTTATGAGGCAGAGGACAGACGGCGTGTACGACTCAGTCTGGTTGACTTACTTTCTAACTCAGATTTCCCTTTTCAAACTTTCATTTTATCACTGAACAGCAACACCCGGCTGTCGTGTTTGATTTTCAGTGTTTTAACATGACAAAAGCTCAACTTTTGAATAAACTTGCTGTCCTGGAGTCAGTGTGCAGATGCTGCTTTAAACAGCCTCACACCGTCATAACATGCATATAAATCATAACCTGGTTAAAGGTTAGTGACACGACAGATCACATGGGACATTATTTAAATATTTATCAGCAATAAACCAGCTATTAAAACATGTAACCCCCACACAAATATGAATGAATAGCCTTTGTGCTCTATGTGTGTGTGTCTGTTCAGCCACAGATATGAAATAACTCCTCCATGATTTATGGGCCAGTTCATGTCACTTACATTACAGTTTGTCTACATCAGCTCAGAAACAGTCAACACTCAGAATCAGCAGATTCTTTTCTATGATAACTTTATTATTTGTAATGACGATGAGTAAAATTTTACCTTCATACTATGAATATGAATTTCAGAGTTTGTGGCCATTGAAGTAAAGAGGGGTGGGTCCAAATTTAGTGCTTTAAAAATTTTTTTAGTCACTGAGTGGACCATGAACTCCTCTGTATACCAAAATATTCTAGAGTCAAATGTGAGGCCATCTGTCCCACAGCTAAAGCTTGGACCAAACTGGGTCATCGACAGGACAATGATCCCAAGCACAGCAGCAAATCTCAGAATGGCTGAAAAAGAAAAGAATCAAAGTGCTGCAATGGTCCAAAGTCCAGACCTCAACTTGACTAAGATGCTGTGGTGGGATCTTCAGAGAGCTGTGCATAAATGAATGCTGCAAACCTCAATGAGCTGAAGTAACGCTGTAAAGCAGAGTGGACCAAAACTCCTCCACAGTGATGTGAGAGACTGATAAAGTCACACAGGAAACATCACTGCAGGTTATTGCTGCTGAAGGAGGCTCTGCTGACTCATGCGGTGGAGTTAGTTAGTGCTTACAAGACTGCAAAGAGTCATGAAAAAACTTTATTTTCAAATTACTTGTCAGCTAGACGAGTGTCCACTTTGCTGGCTCTTCTTCCTCTTTTATCCAAAGGAGCTCCTCAGGGCTCCATATTAGAACTACTGCTCTTCTCCACACATAAATAATATCTGTCAAATTCTGAATCCCATTTTTATGCAGACAACACTTATTTTTTGTTTTTCTCCTTCAGTGGTACAAACCCTCAGATTCCTGCAGTCTGCCTTTGTCTGGATCTTTCTTCTTCTTCTTTGGAGGTTAGAGTCGCTTTAATGTTAAGAATGTAGGCTGGGCTTATATGAGCCTTTCTTCTGCCTGTTCAGTCACTATTTGGTACAGATTGTGGACTTCACTCTGTCTGTGATGACTGCATTAAATAAATACAATAAACTAATGAAAGTTTGGAATTTTCCATATGTTTGTGTATTTTACCTCTGAGCTGCGACTTGCCGATGCTGAACTCCTCGTTCAGTCCGATTCGCATCTCTGTTAAAGAGCACAGCACGTTAGAGACAGAACAGAATCTCTTTAGAAGATGTCTGGACCAAGAGCCGAACTGCTGACCTTAAGTTAAAAGCGATGTTGTAGGAATCTATCAGCGTCTGAAAATAAAGCTAAGTTAATGCGACACGTGAAATGTCCCTAAAAGTTGGCGTGCTGTAACTTTAAGGTTAGATTTGGTGTTGTTAATGCTTCAGAAACAATCATAACCATCAATGCAAAGATTTAAACCTGCAGCAGCACATCAGCTTTCATAAAGTAGATGATTACGAAAGAAAAAGACTGAGGCAACATATTGCTGCTTCCTGACAGGGGCAACGTTCTCCTGGACTCTGGAGAACATGGGACTGTTCATGTTCAAGCTCAGGCTGCTGTCGTTGTTACTGCAGTCACGCTGGGTTTGAACCTTGGTGGTTGTGTGATGCTTCTGTGGTTGCTGAGTGTGAGCTGTGACTGAGGCGAGAAAAGTTCAAGGTTTATCTTTATTGACTCATTATGGGAACATTTGTTAACATAATAACAGCAAACACAACAACAAGTGTTCAGAGGAAACAGAAAAAAATCCTCCTGAGTACCAAAGCAGCACGAGCACCGCTGTTCGTGAGGGCAACAATTAGAGATACGTGCAACTAGTCGACTAGATGTTGCTGCGCTTATATTAGTGGGTTAAACACATTATTCTTGTTTTGTTCTAAGATGCTACGACGCCACCAAACAGACAACAGCGCCTCTCTCTGTGATGGGAATTTCATTTAAAAGTGATCTGATTTTGGTTTCTTAGAGTTCTCAAATCCACATGATTAACCTTGTCCATTAGCCTGAGCTCAGGTTTGAATGTGTTCTTACTTTTAGAATCAGCGACAGGTCTGATTTTTTCTCTCGATTAAACAACTTTCAAATCAGTCACCAGGAAACAGAGACAACGGCGAGAACAAAGTCCTCCAGGGAACTCGCTGTCCCTGTGAAGTGACTCGTTCAGACAAATCATCTAATAACGAGTATATAAGGAGTTTCTTTTTCTCACCACTGTTGGTCCTTGTAAGTCCACAGCGGTCTTAATCAAAGATATTCCTTTAAAAAACAAACCCAAGTTTTCTGATGTGTCTTTGGGTGGTTCTGAGTCTCACCTGAGCAGCTTGGCATGTAGCACTTCACTTTGATCTCGCCCTCCACGTCTGCCTTCATCAAAACTCCCTGCAGCACAAACCAAAGTTCACCACACCTGTGAAATCCAAACCAACCCAACAGCTCTGCACAAAGTTTTTTATTTGAGTGGATTTATTTCAAAAGTTCAGTGTAATTCAGTGTTTTTGTGACTGCCAAATTTCTGCTGCTGCGACACCTCAAAGTGTTCTGTCTTCATTTGTTTGAGGCAGCAGAAGCAAAAGTCGTTTAAAAAATCTGAAACTACACGACAAACACTGTCACTTCTGTCCATTTTTAAGCCTTTTTCGGGTGTGACTGCTGCTCTCACGCTGATGTTACTCACGTTGGAGCCGATGACAACCGTCATCCTCTCGATCACGTCCACAAATATCTCGCTCTTCCCTCCCTGGAAAAAAAAACAAAAAAAAAAACACATCAGATGATCAGAAGCTGTGACATGAATAGTTTTGTTTTTTTTCCAGAAAGGTTTCAGTCCAGCTGGGAGCAGACTATTTCCTGAAATGTGTCAGTCAGTTTGAAAACTCCTAACCTAATAAGATAATGGCTCAAAGTCGCCATAAAAACTGATCTAACTAAACTTTTACTAACTCATATCTCAGTGAACAACGACTGCCTCACGCTCAAAAGATGATTTTAGGTTTTCTGCGTGTTTAAATACATTTTTTTTACACCACAAACAAAAACCAGGTATATAAATATAAAGATCGCCTTCATTTATTCATGCTTGTGTTGCTAAAAGATAAAACTACACTCCAGGGAGATGAGTGGAGTGATCATCCACAGACACCCTTCCATCCGGCTGTCAGCGTCTTCATGCTCAGGTATTTCCCTCCTACAGGTGTGTCGGGGTTTACCTGCTCTCTGCTGGACTGGATTGGCCGGGTGGCTGCAGAGCTCGGAGCCACTTTGCTCTGCTGCGTCTCTGCTCCAAACTACAACATAAACAAACAAATAAAAACAAGGTAAACAACACCATGAATCCAGACTGTCAGCTGAGTCTGAGTCTGTAAGCTCATTAAAGCCACACTAAGGCTCTGAGGGGCCCGTTCCAGCACAACGTTAGCTCTACAAGTAAAAAAAACTGCGCTCCCACCTCAGAGCTACGCTACCAAATGTAAATGACTGCAGATGGAATAACAATCTTCTTCTTACTGTGGTGGTGCTGCCTGAAATAAACTTTTATTCTATTAAATAAAAAAACTGCTGGCAGGCTTAATTTTTATTTATTAAAGCTGAGGACTTTACATGAACAAACCTGAAGACTGCCTCTGAGGAAAACAAACTGGACGAACACAATCTATACTTACTCACAGAGCTGCTAATAGTCTAACGGGGTAAAGTCAAGACACATTTAATTTTTACAGCCCAATTTCACAGATCCTGGGATCTTTACCATCTGCACAGCACAGGAGCATTTCCCGGATTTTTGTAAAATGGGAGGACCAAAAAAACAGTCACAGGGGCTGATGGGAAACCAGAAAACGTTCAAAAATAGAAGACGACACAGAGGAGGTGGGAGTTCAACATGTTTTGTTTTTCATCTGTATTTAGCAGAAAAGCTTCAAGTGCTCATCATGATAACAATCATGCACTGAGGGGGTCAAACCTGTTTTTCCTATAACTTCCACATGTGGCTGCACTGACATAAAGTCACAGAATTAAGGTGGAGGCGGTGCCACTGCAGGCCCCGCTTCAACTACACCCCTGACACAGAACATTCTGTCCTTAAATCCTCAATTTATGGAGAAAAAACTCCAAACAAAGGCTCTGACAGAGCAGCTGGAGTAATTATGGACTCAAGACAATTATAAAGTCAGCAAACTGCCACTTTAAAAATAATAGCAAAAATGAAAGGACTTCAGTCTAAAGGAGATACAGAAAAATATGCTCAGACTTTTATCTTCAGCAGGTTAGACTACTGTAACACTGTCTCTACAACCAAACAAGTGCAGCTCACCCAGAGTCCTGGGTGTCATTTTATGTCATTACTTATTTCGATGCCTCTGCAAAGCACCTTGAACGATCGAGAAAAATGTGAGGACAGATGGCTGTGGTTCCCCTAGTTCCCCCATTTATAAAATGTCATGAAAACAAAGCAGTAAAAGGTGGAGTCAGGTGGTGCTACTGTACCAGGCCGACGTTGCTGAGGTCAAACAGGCTGAACGGCCTGGAGGAAACGGCTTCAGTCTGGATAAAGTTCTTCAGGACGTCAGAGGACGTCGTCTGGATGTAACCGTAGTCCTGACAGACAGACAGACAGAGAGAGGGAGTTGTTTACACGAGCAGAGGTCCATCAAAAGAAAACGTGACTAAATGATTCTTTCTAAGAGAGATGGAGCAGGAGGTGCTAAATCTGCACTACAGAAGGAGAGGACATCATAATTCGTGCTGTTATTCATAGAAAAGTGGAAAGCATGCTGAGAAGTCTAAGTTTACTCATTGCTCCACACACAGCTCACGCTTTCATTTCTTCGCTGGAAGATGAGTGATACAGATCACCAAAACTGCTTCTAGTTGGGTTTTATCCACACAAACTTTTACACCAAACAGACCAACATGAAAGCTTTTATGAGAAGTGACAACAGCGGGATACTGCCTCCTAGTGGACATGTAAGTTTTTGCCAAGCATGCTGAAGACGACACTAAACTGCCAAAAATGCAGTTCTTCTAATATCCACTTGAGGCAGCCTCCCAAAGGCAGCCAATCCCCACAGAATTTATATAACCGCTGCCGTGACCTCACCGAGTGGTTGGTAAAGTCCTGTTATGAACATTTTCACCGTCACCACGTTGGAGTTTTTAAACTGCACTGAAGGGACTGAATGGGACCATAATTTTCAGCAGGTGTTTAACATTTTCAGTCACTGTCAGACTCTCTCAGGGTTGGCCCTCATCCATGACCCTGTTTGTGATATTCAAGGATCTCAAGGTGTAGCCAGGGTGAGAAGGGTGGCCTTTCAGGAACCAGAGAACAGCATCCCTGCCTTTTCCAAATGATGTGGTTCTTCTGGTGTTACCAAAGTGTGACATTCAGGATGTGCTGGGGCAGTCTGCATCTGAGTGTTAAGCTTCTGGGATAGGAGTCAGCACCTCCAAATCTGAGGCCACGTTTCTGTGCTGGAAAAAAAGGGTGGACTGGGTTTGGGGAGAGTCGTTACCCCAAGAAAAAGAGTTCACATAATATACAAGCAGCAGGAATTAGCTTCCACTGCTTGTAGAATCAGCTGAGGAGGTTCAGATCAGGATGTCTCCCTTTGAAGTTTGTCCAAGAGGTTTTCAGGAATGCCTCCAGATTCCCCAGGAACTGGAGTGTTGCTGGGGAGAAGGACGTCTGGAATTCCTGCTTAGAATGCCGTCACTACAACCTCACTTCGGATAAGCGGAAGAAAACAGATGGACCACAATTTCCAAAATAAACATCATGTCATATTCAGCAGGACTTGAAACCAGCGACTGAGACCATGAACTCATCAGTAAAGTGTTTACTGGGGTCACAGATCAAGTGAGCAATACACTCACTTTCTCATAAACTTCTATACAAACAGACCAGAGGAGTCGCCCCCTGCTGGATATTTGAATTCAGACCCAGAGGATACGTCCATCTTTACATACATTAGAACTTTGCTCTACAGCGCCACCAGCGGCCAAAAGGGGTGGCAGCATGGAGACTCACCACGACCTCGTCCAGCAGCTCATAGATGAGGGCAAAGTTCATCTGCACCGACTTCTCTGATAGGCTGCCGCAGTAATCTTTAACCAGAGCTGCTAACCTGCAACACAGAGCATGCTCAGTCAGCTCAGGTATTAATCACATGTTGTTTGTACAGAGAAGCCGTAACATCAACAGGTGCTCTTATACAGATCCTCAAACTGTCTGAGATCACAGCCACAACATAAGAGGCAGGAGTCACATTACGGCTAACCTCATACCTGTTGAGAAACTCGATGATGGTGAACGGCGAGGAGTCGGCTGTAGTCGTGGCGACCCAGTACAGTCCTCCCTGCCTGATGTGGACAAAGTAAAGATCCTTGTGATTCTGCAAGAAAAGAAAAGGTCCAGTAGAGCTGTGATGTTTAATAGATTAGACATCAGTAGAAAATAACTGGTATTTTAGTCATTTTTATCAAAATTTAACGATTCCAGCTTCTAAAATCTGAGAACATGCTGCTCATTGTTGGTTTAAAGCCTCATAAAATTAATATTTTTGAGGTGTTTAGACTGCTGCTCAGACAAATGAAGGCTCTTCCTCCCCTCACCCCCAACCGGCGGATGGCTGCCCCTCCCTGAGCCTGGTTCTGCTGGAGGTTTCTTCCTGTTAAAAGGGAGTTTTTCCTTCCCACCGATGCAAAGTGCTTGCTCATAGGGGATCATCTGATTTTTGGGGTTTCTCTGTATTTTTGTAGGGTTTTTACCTTAAAATATAAAGCGCCTTGAGGTGACTGTTATTGTGATTTGGCGCTATATAAATAAAATTGAACTGAACTGAACTTTTATGGGTGTATTTTTGGTTACGGGAAGTTATTGGTCTGTTTTTACCAAGTGGCCAACTCCAGGTCTGAAAGCTGAAGCACCAAAAGCTGCAGTCCCTCTAACGTCCAGCAGAGCCTCCAGCAGTGAGTCAGTCCCCATAGACTCTCATGTTAAAACTTTACAGCAGAAATAAACATGTTTACAGCCTGATACTAAAGCAGCTTTGGTCTCTGTAGCTCCTCCTTCATAACAGCTGTACGGAGGGGTGAATTTATTATAACTTATCAGTTTAAATTGTATTAAGGCTTAAAGTTTGCATTATGCTACACCCCTGATTAGCAGGTATCTGTGTCTGGTTTAAAAAGAAGCCATAATTTATTTACCATGACAACCGGAGGCTGGTCTCCGGTCAGCGCCGTGACCTTCTCGTAGAAAATACCGACGACGTTGCTGCCAGCTTCTCCACGGACTGGCGGGTCAGGTCAAGGTCGATGTTTACACAGAGAATAAATAAACAAACAACAACAAAACAAAGACAGGCAGGAAGCACAGGGACAAACAAACGCAGAAACACATTTTCATTGTCAGAGTTTTCAGCATACAACGGGCCGTATGGAGGACTGGTACTGCCAAAATATGTTTATAATAAATGTCTAATAAATGAGGGAACTAATCCATTTCTCCATACAGCTTTCATTTGGCCTCAGCTGTTTCCAGCTGTGGGAACTGAAGGATACAGTCTTTATAGATGAGGTGGTCCCCCTTCGAGGACAAGATGAAGACCTGGGAAATCATCCTGCTGAGTGACACACAGAAGACAAAATAATAATAATATTTATTTATAAATTCATGTTACAAACAAAAAAAAGGCAAAAAAAGCATCTAAAGACCACCAAAATGTAGGGTGAAATCTGATAGATTAATGCCTTTATATTTATTTATTTCTAAGCCTGACAGTAGATGACTTTTGCCCATCTTCTCCCACCAAACTCCAGGCAATATTTGACAAAATTTCAGGTATCCATGTAAACAAATGTAACAGCTAACCCAGGCTTTCTCGGGATTTTTACTCTACTTTGTGTGGCTCAGCTAACTTTGATAAACATGCGGGGAAATTCACAGTTTATGTGTGACTCGAGCTTCAGTTTCGCCCAGAAAAAAAGTCAACCTGAGATGACTTTTAGGTTACAATAAACACTTTCGTCCTCGGTCATTTCTGATTATTTTTATGCCGAATTAGATTTTAGCACCAAAGTAGTCCGAGAAACCCTTAAATGTGATTTTAATGTATACATGGGCTGTAAGAGGAGTAAAAATACTTTTAAAATGACTGAAACTGTATTAGCCTTCAGTCTACAGCGACGAGCATGCGCAAATTAGCTTTTAGCGCTCATTTTGTGAAGCTGTGGTAAATAACAGTTACTGATTGACTCACCCACAGAAGGCCTGCAGTGAAACAGACGCAAAGAAGTTAAATTTTAGGTTTCTTTTCACTTTTTTTTCTCCTACGAAGCCATGACAGGCAGGAAAAGCTAATTTACTGCTGCTAACTGGATATTTAAGTGAGCTAACGTAGCATATTTAAACGCCTACGAATTCCCATTCAGGATAAACTGATGAATAATGACAAAGATCTACAGATAAGATGTTAAACTGAAAAATTAAAAGCTTTAATTAAAAGCTTTTTAATCGGGTAACTGACAGGTTACTGTTTACAAACCGGGTCAACAGATCGCAGCTTCCGCCACAGCGCCGCCAGCAGTGCGAGAGGACGATTTACAAGAAAATCCAGTTAAATTATTTATAAATTTTAACCCCGTAGCCGTTATAAACAGCTACACAATCGTTCTATTGATATACAGTGTTATATACACTCAGAATAATAAGAGTTTAGATATTTACTTGTGCAAACGGAGCTTGTTTTAAAGACATCCAAACAGCAGGGGGCAGCAGCAGCAGCGGGAATTCAAACGGAAGTGGTTCACGTCAGCGAGGTTGACCATTTTTCACCGCAGCATTGATTTCTAATCCTTAAAGTTGACCATGAAGTAAGTAATTATTTTATTATTAAACGATTTATTAAAGTTTCATCGTTTCCGGATCAATGATAACCTGCTAGCTGTTGCTATGAGCTAGCTAACAAACACGGTCGGTCACCATTTTGCCACTTCTTCTTGTACAGTCTCGTCTGCCAGATTCCATTCAGAAAACTGGGAATTTAACATTTATTTTTCATTGGTTTTTCTATAAAAATAATCAAACGGACTCTCTGCAGTTATTATAACCATTTCGGGCCTGTTTTTTAATTCCGCATACAAGAAACAGCCTAAAATTAAACTTAGACCAGAGTTTCATGAGGTGATTTTCGCCTCCTGTTTTGGCGATAGGAGGATTTTACTTTACCGTAGCTGGATTTCGGTTTGTTTACTAAAATTTAAAACTCATCAGAGCTTCGCAGAAAACATCTTAAAAGTTCACCCACGTCCCAGTCCTGTATTGTCAGCGTGTTTAAGAGGCTTAAAATCAGTCATAATATGAATGGAGTTTGGTGTGTAGTCATTACGCTTCACATATCTGGAAATAAACTACTAAAAATCTTTTGTGTTTGTATCTTATATTAATATATTCATGTATCTTTTTTAAAGCTTTAAATTTCTTTTATATTTTGGTGTTTATGGCTCACATCCCTTTAGTTGTTGTTAGAAGATCATACATGATTACAAACCTGAAGATTGAGCCCAGTTTTCTTCTCCATATCCTCAAATTTAGCCCCACAGAAATAAAACCTTAAAGCCTGGTTCCCAGAGACTAAGACACATGACTATCACACATTAGTCACAGATTATGAACCAAGATACTGGAGATTAATATCTTTTTTTTTTTTTACAGTTAAATGTTTTCTTTTCTCTCTGTGTTTTCAGTCCTCTAACGAAGGTGAAGCTGATAAACGAGCTGAACGAGCGGGAGGCCAACCTCGGGGTCAACGAGTCAGTATCCTGGCACACCGAGTACAAAGACAGCGCCTGGATCTTTGTTGGTGAGACTGAGTGACAGTCAGTCTGACTTCTACCTGAATCTCTAACTTTAAGCAAACTGAATAATCCACAGATTAACAGATAATGAAAACAGTCATTAGTTGCAGTCCCAGGAAAGAGAAAACCTTACAAAGTTTCTTGTAAAAGGCCACTAAACATCAAAAGTCAGAGGAAGTAAAAGATTTTATTTAGAATTCACATCCACTTATGACTGATTCATTCATCGGCCATCACTTCTTAGCTGACAGGTGGTCGTAGTGGATCCAACCTCAGTCTGCCAAGATCATTGGTCAGTCAGGGGTTTCCTGTGCTCCCATTGGTTGCCACTTCTACTTCAAAGTTAAGTTTATCTGGCCATATTGTGCTTCTGTTACTGTCACTGCAGCGCAAAGCTCGTCTCTGCTCTGCCTGTTTGGCTTAACTAAACTTCACATGTTGTGTATTAGTAAGTTTATGAGGTATTACATACACCAATAATTCTGAGAGCTGCACACCATATCCACAATATCTTTCTGTTATCTGGCTTCACTTAACCTAACCTGACCAATCAGAGGTCTGTACTACAAAGCAGGTTAGTGGTTATCCAGGTAACTACAGTGTTATGAAGGTGGGTCACTTTTTATTGGAGCGGGTTATCTTTCAGATAAATGATCGACAGGTATGAAATCAGCACCTACTGACCAATCAGAGCTCTAGAAAATGGCTTCACTCATCCTGGAAGATCCCTTAGACATCTCGGATTGTGAATTTGATATTGATGTGGCTGCTGCAACTTGAGGGGCCTTTCCAGCTGAAAATTCCCACTGGAAACTCTGGATTTATGGCTTCCCACTTAAAATGTAATGCAGCAAAAACCCTCAGACCCTCTTAAGATTGAGGTCTGAGGGATCTTCCGGGGATGGTGAAGCTACTTTCTAGAGATCTGATCGGTACCTACTGATCTATAATCTCAAACATAACCTGCTCCAGAGCAAGTTAGACCTTCATCCACTAAATGAGTTCATTTCAAATTTGATGCCTGCTACAGGTCCCAAAAAAGTTGGCACTGGGGCAACAAATGGCTGAAAAAACAAGAAAGTCCAAAAAGATTC
>VUQS01058603.1:27673-50017 GCA_015108495.1 Heterochromis multidens | reverse complement strand
TCCCAGCCTGCAGTGCTACTGCTGCTGCTGTTGTTGGTGCTGCTGTTGGTGCTCGGGCTGGGTGGAGCCATGGGATGTGACAATAGGGCAGGTGGCTGGAGTAAGTCGGGGAAACAACAGGTTAGATTCAATTCTATGCTGCATCAAAATCAAACATGGTTTATTATCCATTCATATATATCGCTACAATAGTCACATACAAGGGGAAAACAATGATCTGTCTGGACCCTGGAAACCTTTATAGAAACATGTAAGTTCCAGTGTAAGAATGATTTTATTTATTTATTATTTATTTTTTACACAGCACTGATTCATAAGTGAAACGCCACAGTCAGCACAATCAGTCCACACAGCCACCTGTAGCTTTGACATCAGAGTCACACCAATGTCACAATGCCTCAGGGTGTCGAATAAGCTATTTGCAGTCATCTCAGGTGTAACTCTAAACCTTAGCTTGCTTTATTTATTCAGGGATGGCTTTTCAGACTTCAATATATGTATGACAGTCTTTTCCCAATGAGCCAACACTTTCAGCAGGTTTCAGTATTGTGTATATTAGCTGCTGAGCCTCTTTATCTTAAGGCGGAGAATATAAAAAAGCAAAAGTAAAAGTCCTACAGCGACTAAGCAACTTTGAGCTTTGTGTTTACAAGACACAGATGTCCTAGTCTGACAGAACTTCTCCCTTTGGGGATTCATCTCCCTCCTCACTATCTGACAGTGATTACCCCATACCCCCCCCAATCCCTCCCCTACCTCCCTCTTTGAAGAATCACACGCTGAGAGGAAGCTGATGGCATCCCAAGCATGAAGTGGTGACAGGATTGAGCAATCCAAATCTGGAATTCAGCCTAGAGGATCTTCTCTTGTGACCAACTGGTCGCCTGCCTCACATGCCTTCACCGTGAAACAAGCCTGACCTACTGTTTTCCCACTGACTGGAGGTCTCTATCTGCGTCATCCTTAACCACCAGTCACCTGCTCTTTGAAGCATGGTGAAATTACTTCACAATTTTAACAGGTAAGGGATTAATGGATTACATCTGACAAAAGTCAAATGTATTCATTGCCTGAGATGTTGTTTCTCTGGGTACCAGGGAACATGAGTAACAGATTGTCAGGCCAAAAATGTAAACAATAATGACCTTACAGGGATTCAAGAAGAAAAACTGCAAGTATCGTATCATCCACGTTCAGTCTTAAGAAGGTACTGCACCTCCTGTATCTCTTTATCCTCACAGGGTTTCATTAAAATACAAGAAGTAATCCTTTCATTTTCTCATGGATGGTCACGGGAGGACTGAAGCCTATGGCTGGCTACACCCTGGACTAGTCACCAGTCCATCACAGAGCCAACACGGCCACACTTAACCTAACAAGCATATCTGTTGACTGTGGGAGGAAGTACCCAGTGGGGCACAGGGAGAACATGCAAACTCCACACAGCCAGCAGTGATGTAACAGTCCTAACCACTGCACCACTGTGCCACCCAAAAACAAGAACAACAAATAAGACAAGTCTTATTACAGCTAATTTCTTAGTCTCTCAAAAGACTGACTCTTAAACAGTGATGAATCACATCCTGGAAAAACAGCAAAGCTGATGCTACCTCTGGGTACATAATATACAAGTATATATGTGGTGTTAAGAACTAAATAAAAACAACTGCAACAGTAGGGAAGAAGATGAAGAAAAACAACCAAAAGCTCCAAGTTATATTTGTAACGTTAAACCTTTGAGAGTCACTCCCAGCTGATAGTTTTAAAAAAGTTTTACAAGCTCTACATGCATAAAACATACCAAATAACATAGTTTTATTAAGAAACTGATATGCACCTCAGTGACTGTATAACACCAACCCACAAAGCAAGGTGGTCTTAAAAGAGGATTCCGGCCACAAAGCCCAGAGCTTCATGTTTCAAAGTCTGGGATTCAGGTGGCTGTAACCTCCCTTTTCTGTGGGGCTGAAAGTGAATTTGGCTTTCAGACAACTGCCTGATGCAGGAGTGCGAGAGACTGAGATGGGGGGAGAGGACGACATCTTATCAGCCAGCTACAGACCAGCGGAGCCCGTCATATCCTAGCCGGAAATATACACAGGGTTTCCAGTAACAGGCCTCACCCATGGAGCTCTAGCCACAGGATAACAGAATGAGCACCGCAAAGTAAATATGCTTATTCAAACCGTTGACTCAAGGGGAGTTTTCGACATCTATATGTAACTGGGACAAAGTGAATTCATCAGTGGGCAATGAGGCATCCATACTGTGTAATTATATGCTATAAAGGGAAGTCCTGTAGCCTACAGCAAGTAAACTCGGTGGATGCACATACTCCGAGTAGATAATGCAACCAATGGCTTACTGCACTGGCAGAGAGCGTAATGAAACAGAAACCAAACAAAATACTGACTGGTCCACGTAAACATGCACTCTGGAAGTTGTTATGCTGGGTTTAGTTTATGTAAAGTGGTGCTGATGGCCAGTTCATGTTGTCCCTACTACAGGATCTGGACCGCAGCCCAGGAGCAGCAGGTATTCTCATTATTCATAGCCTAAGTGGCCTTTTTGGAGATTACACTGCCACTTTAAATAACACATTTAAAAAAAGAAGTTTTTCTTAGCTCACATTAGGTTTATTTTGTCATGTAGACTTATTCTAAAGCTTCCACTGAGTCAACTTTACGCCTTAACTCTTTGGTAAATATTTGCTTATTTACCTGTTTGCGATGCGGAGTCCTTATCGGGTTTCCAGTATTGCCAAAAATCATCCTCAACTGGACAGTGGGTGTTAGTTATTATTAAAGCTACAAATTTCAGGTGAAATGCACTAAACTCCACGTAGAAGTAGAATATAGGTTGATAGATATCCTCCTTACTCCGCTAAAAAACAAGAAAATTGGTTTCTGCGCATATTCCCTGTATACATGTCCTTGTTGTCGTCGACTATCCGGCAACAGAAACCTCCGCAAAATTGTCCCAACTTCAATCGCCCAGCCCCGTTTCTTTTCTACTCAGCGACTATATGGGCTTCATTGATTTGCAGTCAGCGCTGCACAGGACAGACGCCGCTACGGTGGGAGAGACCATTTATGCTTTTTGATGTAGGGGGTGGCGTTTAAGAAAGGTGGCCAAAATTAATTTCAGCTCCCACATCTTTTGTTTAGTGAACATTAAATTAATTTTATATTTTATAGCTTAAGTGTTATTCAGGTGCGCGAGACTATCCACACTGTCCTTGTTATCTAAACACACAAAACCAAAAAGCTTTTTCTCCCTCTGCTGTTGTTTGTGTATTAAAGGCTGCATACCAAACGTTCCACTGTGTTATTCTGCGTGAAAAAGAAAAGGTAAAATCAAGTTCTGTGTTATTAATTGCATTTAGTGTAGGTGCGGCGATCTGTGATCAACAGTAAATCCCGTGTTAAAGGGTCATGCGTCACCCATATTGCCACAAGCAGCACATTTATTAGCCTCTAGCCAACTCTACAAGTCACCATGAAGAAATTTTAATGCAACAAAAACTCGAAAACAAAATGCTGTATGTATCTAGACTCAGCCTACTCACAAGGACTCTCAAACACTGAAACTATATATCTGGCTTGAAAGTACTAAAGAAAATGTGTTGTCTTATGTTGGTAAACTGACCCTTTAACCCTCATCCTACCCACATATTTAACATACATGGAATACCACTGGGACCCCTGGGGACCCAAGAATAATTTACTGCGAAAACCAAATCATAAGAGCAAAATACTAATAAAAATAAAAATAATAAAAAAACTTGTTTTTTTTCTTAAAGCACTATTAGTTATGCAATTAATGTCATCTAAATTAAAAAATAGGTTATTATTGTTGCAAAGTTACTTTTAATTTGTACTTTTCTTAAAACTAAAATCTGTACTTCTTTAAATACAACTTGTAGCTTTTATCCAAAGTACAATCCACCCTATTACTTAAAAGCTTATTTACCATCTTTTGATTCTGGGATCACTTAGTTTTCAGTAATTTCAAGTGTTGTATTTATATAGTGAAACCACTCCAGGTCATTTTGACTCCACTTTAATTTAAATAAACATGCAACCAGCCTGCCCAGAGGTGTAATCTCTCCAGCATGTTCTGGGTCTACCCCGGGGCATTCATTATGCTTAATTTATGCTACCACAGTAGTGTTCATTTGCAGTGGTATTCGCCTACGGAGAGGAGTTTTCAACCACCACAAATGCGCTCCTGTGCAGTTCTCCAAACTCCCAACTTCACGTTGCTCAATGTGGATGATGATGTGTGTAGGTCCAATGCTGATTGGCTGACAAGTGGGCCGGAACTGGAAAAAGAGCATTGGCATTAAAAAAACAAAACATGATCCAAGATCAAAAAATACAGTATAAAAAGTACAGACAGTGGCTGCACTCGAAACTTTTCGTTGTTCTAACACTTGGTTTCACTTCAGCTCTTCGTGTGTTAGAACTTCACTCTCCTCCCAGGCTGGCTGATGTACCAACAACATCACAAGCAAGAGTAGCCCACAGTCCGGTTGTACCATATATTTTTGACACTTCCCCCATCTGACAACAAACATTCTCTGGGCTTCCAGTGCACTATTGCTGCTGAACCATGATTTCCCCATTACGTGCCCAGGAGGCATCCTGGCCTGTACTACCTCAACTGGCTTGTTTCAATGTAGTGGCTCTCCTCTGAGTCCCTCCCAAATGACCAAACTCCTCACCCTATCTCTAAGGCCTGCTTTAGACTTCTGCGGGGAGGCTGTTTGTAGAGCCTACGACATAGCCTACGCTGTTGCCCGCATTAATGCTTGTGCTGGTGAATTACGTGTTAATTACTATGTGGTCGTGTCCCGGTGTTTTATATGCCCTGCCAGCCGATAGAAAAAATAAAATGCTGGAACTTTTTCCCCTCCTGGGTCTCCACTCTTTGTTGTGTGGTCAGTTTTTTTTTTTCGTTATGGGCAAACATATTTGTCCCTCAGGTTTTTCCACTCCTTTGTACATTCCCTCCCGTCCATTCAGTTTTTTCATTTAGTTTCAGCAATCTCCCTCCAGGAATTTGCTGAGATTTGTGAATCCTTATATTGATGCTATGATTATTATTCCTTATACTGAGGCAATGATTGTTATTCTGATAAAGTCAAAAACTGGTGCGAAAAAGTAGCCGGAAATGCACAGGAGGAATCAACGGTGCTGAACAGGCCAATCACAATAATTGCGTGCTGCATCGACCGACGTGTAGTTACATTTCTCGGGAGTTGCACGTCAGGTTACGTTGTAGGTTACGGTGTAGGGTTCAGAGGGGTTTGTGGTTACATCGTAGGTTACAGCGTAGATTTCCTGCTGAAGCATCACTAGGGTGCAAGTCTGAGCCCAGACACCCTTCAGAGGAAGTGAGTTCATTTCTGCCACTTGCATCTGCAATCTCATTTTTTCAGTCACTACCCAGAGCTCATTACCATAGGTTAGACTGACATATAAATCGACAGCTTTGGGGTCAGCTGCCCCTTCACTACAGCAGACTGGTACAGTGTCCACATTACTGCAGACACTGGACCAATCCGTCTGTCAATCTCCCGCTCCACTCTCCCCTTACTCATGAACAAGACCCTGAGATACTTAAACTCCTCCACTTGGGGCAGCAACTCATCCCTGACCTGGAGTGGGCACTTCACCTTGAGAACCATGGCCTCAGACTTGAGGGTGCTAATTCTCACCCCAACTGCTTCACACTCAGTTGCAAAGTCCTTCATCTCATGGCTTGATAAAGTCAACAGAACCACATCATCTGCAACCATCAGACCCTCCACCTTCCACACCTTGACTGTGCCTAGAACCTCTGTCCATAAATATTGCAAACAGATCTCTTGATGCATGCTCAGTAATCCAGGTAAAAGAATCCCAAAACAGAACAGATTCAGCTTTTTGGGATTGCAAACAGAATCGAACCAAGCTCTGACTGCGATTGTACAGGGACCAGAAACCACTAAAAACGACTAAAGCTTATCAGGCACAACGGGCAGTTATAGCAGACAAGTTGCCTCATGCTATGCTGGAATGTGACAGAAGGAGCAAACAGTTGATACTTTCCTGTCTGTGATTTAGGACCAAAGGTAACGCCAGTAGATCTTCCAGCTGAGCATTGGACAGTCACATCAGCAGGTGGTGTTTTCCTCACTCCCAGGAGGGTCATTGCTGCTCAGATTGGGGCTTGTGTTGTAGCAGTATCAGCTCTCCTTTTCATGTGTGGCATGACCAGGACATGTCCCAGCTCTCTCAGGTACAGTAGATCCAGCAACATCTGCCCGTTATTGTAATTCATTATTATCAGGCTGTCCTAAAAACTGCTTGAAAAGCCTTCAGTTGATCCAAAATGCTGCAGCAAGAGTACTGACAGGGACTAGAAAGAGAGAGCATATTTCTCCCATATTGGCTTCTCTTCATTGGCTCCCTGTTAAATCCAGAATTAAATTTAAAATCCTTCTCCTTACATACAAGGTCCTAAATAATCAGGCCCCATCTTATCTTAAAGACCTCAGAGTACCATATGCTGGCTTACTTGTGGTTCCTAGGATATTTAAAAGTAGAATGGGAGGCAGAGCCTTCAGCTTTCAGGCCCTTCTTCTGTGGAACCAGCTCCCAGTTCGGATTCGGGAGACAGACACCCTCTCTACTTTTAAAATTAGGCTTAAAACTTTCCTTTTTGATAAAGCATATAGTTAGGGTTGGATCAGGTGACCCTGAATCCTCCCTTAGTTAATCTGCAATAGGCCTAGGCTGCTGCTGCTGCTGCTGCTGCTGAGTGTTTGTTCTTCACTCACCTTTTTTCACTCTCTATGTGTTCATATACCACTCTGCATTTAATCATTAGTTATTATTAATCTCTGGCTCTCTTCCACAGTGTGTCTTTTGTCCTGTCTCCCTCCCCTCAACCCCAACAAATTGCAGCAGATGGCTGCCCCTCCCTGAGCCTGGTTCTGCCGGAGGTTTCTTCCTATTAAAAGGGAGTTTTTCCTTCACACTTTTGCCAAGTGCTTGCTCATAGAGGGTTGTCTGATTTCTGGGGTTTTCTCTGTATTACTGTAGGGTCTCTACCTTACAATATAAAGCCTCTTGAAGCGACTGTTGGTGTGATTTGGCACTGTATAAATAAAATTGAATTGAAATTGAAAGTTCTCCATCGTTCCGATAACGTCAAGTTTGGGAAGTTCTCCATTCAGATGATAAAAGCAATGATGGCATGAGTCAGATGCTTCTACATCCCCTAGATACTATGTGTTACTTTAATTTAATACTCATGGCAAACATTAAGTGAATAAACTTTGTGTTTTTAAAAAGCACCAATCAAAACTGAAATAGAAAACAATGATGTGACATCATTAGGAAAAAACTGAAATGTCATTAAAAAATGTAATGATTAAAAAGAAAACACCTTTGAGATATCTTTAATGGTGCAGGTAAGAAGGGCAGGCTTTGATATAAAATCAAAGGCAATCTAAACAATTTCTTTCATCTTCTGGATTTCAGTTGGGTTAGGCTAGCAGCTGTTTTGTATCAGATGTGCATGGTATTCTTTACCAATAACTCATCAAAATGAAAATGTGCAACAACTAGAGAGATACTATGGCAGAGTATATTGAAAAAGGTCCCCAGAGCCTAAAGTCACTGAAGTGATCCTTATGCCATGATATAACTGTCCTTTTAATGAAGGAATCTATCCAATCTATATTGATAAATGTAATGTGTGGTAAATACTCCTTAATGAGACCAACCAAAGGTCACCGGTAATCTAGATAGGTTTACCAGACCAACAGAAGTCATTGGTTCAGCAGTAAAAGAAAGAGAGAGAGGTCTGATTCAGCACTCTACTCAGGACACTGGAGGGGGGTGGGGTGCACAGAGAGTCAATTGAATTACCACCTTTTATGAAACACTGAAAGGAAAGGTTATTGCTGCTTCCTGCACGTGTGTAGCACTGAAAAAAACCCTAAATAAACTCAATATTATCTATAAGAAAACTATTCTGAATGCTGTCCATGTAAAAATTCAGACTTGATTCATACTAATATTACAGTTAAAGAAGGTTGCATTTGTATGGAAATGGTAATAGGCTAACAAACAGTTACCCAGAGTGCATGTCACGCTATTAGCCATGGTGCAGTTTAGAATGCACATGCACATTCACTCAAACAGGCTCAAACTAGCATACACGCAAAGATTAAAAGATCACATACAAACCTTTATATATACAGATAGACAAGCTCAAACTCTCTCTCTGACTCTTTCTCTCTCTCGCTCTCTCACACACACACACACGCAAATGCACACACTCACACTCACTCCGGGTATTTCCAAGGGAAATAAGAGAGTGAGGTTACTTTAGGACATTGTGCTACTTGGCTACTTGTTCTCATTCTTCCCTGAACTCATGAAAACAATGTCTTCCAGCAAACAAGAAGGATATAAGAAAAATTGTTTTGCCCTCACAAATTATAACAATAATTACAGTCTCACAGCTCGACCTGTGAAAGGCAGAGACACGTTTGTCCTCACTTCCCCTCTGTGTTAGATTCCCGAGAAGTGGCACTGCAAGAGTCAGTGTTGCACAGAGTTTTAGCAGCTCCAGGAAGCTGTTGGTAGCAGCTCTATACTTTCCTGCCTGGATGGAGGAGTTGGGCTGAGGTGGGGGTGTGTAAACCCTCTTTGGTAGCAACAGAGTCATTTCCCCTAACTCTTGGCTATAAATTAGCCACAGGAAAAAATAGCTGACACTGCCTATGCGTGTTTGTCTTTAATTCAGGTGCTGGTAGGGGTGGCATTCCTGACAACTCCTCTCAGTTATCCCAAAATGATTGAGTCACTCCACTGACTTCATAATGAAAAATTGAGGATGGTCCTTTTTAATGACTAGGAATGACATCATACCTTATGGTTCAGTAGAACGTACATTAAGATGTTTGAAATGTCTTCCACACCTCCTTAGTGACCCTCACCATGTGGTACATATCTGGGCTTAACAGCATTACAAATGACTTGGATCATTACACAGTTTGCAGCAGTGTTCAGGGGCATTATTCGTCAGGTCCTTTAGTTTGGTTAGTAATCCTTTAGTTGTAAGGTTCATAGAACATATCTATTTATGTATAAAATAGATCATTTAAGCACACAATTGTTTACCATTTATTGCATATTTTGTTGAGACATGCAGTTATAATTTGCTGTACAAAACATGGCAATGCAATTCATGAATTAAGAAGCCAGAAATAAAAAAGAAAAATCACTGCAACTATTTAATAAGAACTGTTCAGTGTTAAATCTAAAATACTACGTGGTAAATTTTCCTTTGAAATGAAATGATAGAGGTTGCCGATAAACTACAGTTTAGTTGAAATTATTCCTGGCATGACCTTTTCCTTACAACCCACAATGAAGAGATGTAAAAACATCATAAAGATAGGATTACAAACATAGACCTACATAAGATCACATAATACCTCTTTATACATGTCCTCACAAAAAGTGGTTTGTGTGTTCACATTTGCCATGTTTTTTCACATATATTTGAAGCTTTTCTTAATACTTTATAATTTGTAAGAGGAAATGACTGCACGAAAGGTTCAATCGTGGAGGTTGACCTTTATTTTGTTAATGTCAAATGTCCTGCAGTAGTATGCACAAAGGAAGTTCTTTCACGGCTGATACTCGCGTAACCATTGGGCTGTTCCATTGTGTGCATTCTGCTGCCAGGCAACTCTCAAAACTATATTGTAAACATTGTGTGGTGCTGTTCAGCCTCAGCATAATGCTATTGTCTGCAGTTTCACCACTGCAGTTGATGCATTACCTTGACAATGAAGTTTGATCATTAAAGTTTAGACTGGTGGAGGGGCCTACCATCGGCTATAGCCACTTTGCTTTATCTGTAGCATCTCCAGAGACATTTACAATTATTATGTAAAGATGTAAAATGAGAAAAAACAAACAGAGATCAAGTAAATTTAAAAAAATGGAACATAGATAATGACAGGTGCAATTTTATCGAGATCACAGAAGGAGATGGTTTTGCACATCAGCTTACATGTCACCTTAGCATATATTTTCACTCCTTACACACTCATTGACCTGTGTTTTGTTAAACACTCCAATAATCTCAGATACGTCCTACCATCCCTCCACCTGTCTGTGGATGTGCACCTCAAAGCATGATTTTCACTGCTTTCATAATAGGATAACTAGTAGTGTGAATGCATGCTGTGTTTCCTCTTGCTTGTAGATATCCATCTGGAATCTAAGTCTCTGATTAAATTTTCATGAGCCTGAATAATGAGGAGCACTAGAGGGCTCTTTATGTGAGCCAAGATGCCGACAGGTCAACAAGGGACTTTCCTAGCCGTTCTTAACCTCATATACCCTTTCATTTATTTAGTTTTGCTCCATGTACACTGACTCTTTGTACTATTTCCTGCTATATGCTGTATGCTGCCCACCAGGAATATTAACATTCAATCGGTTTCTTTAATGTTTTCACTTCTGAAAATGAATCATATTGATTTGTGCCTTTGAAGATGTTATGAAAGGACATACTATATTTATATCACAGCTGGAACATTAAAAACCATCTTTTTGCATGGTGTATTCATACAGATAGTTTTCAGGGATGTTCCACATGCCTCATCAGGGCCAACAAATCCTTGGAAAACATACAGTACATGCAACCAAATACTCTGCAGGTACTGAGAATCAGAAATTTGAGAATGTTTTGCTTGCACCTTTTCCCATGAAGACACTGTTATTCAAATATTCCCACTGCATCAATATCATCCAAAACACACTCTCACGCACCACTGTGACTGTCCCTTTCCATGACTATTGATTGTGAGGTCCTTAAATGCCTTATCTTATCCTGACAAATTAGAAATCAATGCACATGTTTGAGCATAGCCAGCAATAAGTTATTGGCTCATCTGGACTGTACATGGCCATTTATTTAAGCGTAAAGTTAAATGAGCTAAAATATGATAAGCATGAAAGTTTTGTGTCTACCGCAGCGGTGTTAAATCTGTCATCCAAAGTAAAAAAAAAAAAAAAAACTCCAAACCAATCAAATTATCATCAAACAGATTCAGTGATATTTGGAGAAACAGGACATAGAGTTGATAAACCCTCTAAAATGAAGATATTCAGGGATGGTGGGATTTGTCGTATTCGTGCCTGTAATGCAAATTGCATTTTGTTCAGTGAGAGGTTTGTGGTTTTGCTCTGAAGTATACAGGAACAAGGAGAAAACTTCCTCTCACTATCAATCAGGAAATTCTATCATTATGCAGGAAAGTGCTTTTGCAGCATTTCTGCACAGTGCCAACATGTCAGCATCTTATGTATAGTACTGTGCAAAAGGTCATTTCCTTATATTTTGCTCTAGAGTTTTGCACAGTACTATAGGTCACAGCGTGTGTAGAAATAAATTCTGTAATTTTTACACAAATTAGACCCATTGCATGCCTAAGACAAAAGGCAAAATTCATTCTCAGAACAGAATCTGCTCATAGATTTTTAGCACTTGCAGTGTCACCCCTGTCAAACAGCAAGGAACCCCCTGGAGTCAGAAGAGTATTGCCTGCAAAGTTTTATTATTATTATTATTATTATTTAGTTTGTGGTTTTCTTGAAAGCCAGTTTTTTTTTCATTCTCTTCACCTCTGCATGGACTTCTGAAATCTGATCTGTGTCCACCCCCCCCTTTTCCCAACCTCCTGCATGCCAGAGTACTCAGCTCTGCCCTCAATCTGATCTCAAGTTTCTGCAGACCTACAGCAGATTGTTTATTTTGCTAGACATGAAGGAAACACGGATGGACCCTTCACTGGCTCAAGATTTACTGTTGAGCCAGGGTCCCGTGTGATCTGTATTTAGAACTTTATCCTTTTCAAAAATGGCACATTACTAAGGACAATGGGATTGTCTGCTTGGGTAATGTAATGCTAGGGGATTACATCATTTGATACAACATAGCACTGGGTAGACAACAATCTACTAATCCTGCTAGCTGTAGAGACTGGGGGCATTTATAATTCATTGAAGCACACATACCATCATCCTATTGTGGACAAAGGGCAAAAAAAATCTATATACCCTGGTGAGGACAAAGCATTTCCCCAGAGATCGTTTCTACTGAAATTTATGAGGTTACTCTTTACCACTGATACCACAGTGTAAGTGCTGAGGTCAGGGTATTAGGTAAAAATAGCCTTGGGAGGGTCATGCATTATATGTCTGTATTAAATGGCTGCATGTAATGAAGACTGATTACAGATATAAAGGTAACAACACTAGCGTATTCCTTTTTTACTTTTTTTTTTTAAAACTTTTCCATCAGTAGCTATAGTAGCTATGGGGTTAGTGAAGTATGTGCAAATACTGTGGTCTTGCAATCCAGGAAATGCACATTTTGTTGACGGAAATTCTTCCAGTGAAATGTGAAATAAATTATGGCACACACGCCTTTCAGCCTAGCCATCAGTAATGCACAGTGAAGCTCCTTTAGAGGCAATTATGATTTATGGGACACACAAGGGAGAGGGAAGAATGTGCATTCAGTACTTTGGGGGAACAAAGAAGCAAGGAGAGCAAATCGCTATGTGAAAGAGAATAGAGTACTCACAAATCTGTGCTATCATGTTTAGACTTTTCTCACCTTAAGCGTGGTTTATTTTCACCCCAGACATCACTTAGAGTACAAATGCTTCATTCATATTTAATTTTATTTTCTGATGTTTGTGGCATCATGTCCTGAGCAGCCAATCAAGTAATACAATTTCCTCTACGGGAATTATGAACAAAGGGTGAATTGAGGCCTGAACAGAAAGAGAAAATGGTACTTGAGGTGAATGATTGTGTGGTCATTGAAATGAGTCATATGCCTTTTTCAGTATTTCATTGTAGCTACATTGCTTATCAGTATACCACAGTGTCAGTGACATTTTTCTTTACCAGAACCACAAGGTTAGGGTTATGTCAGATTACCATGAGTTCAAAGCAACCATGAAAAAAAATATGTGAAACCCTAAAGAGGCATGATGTTCTCTTAGAGGAAGCCGGCGCTATGAATTGGGGTTGTTTGTGGCAGTCTGGGTCTGTGAGTCGACTCAGCAGGAGCAAAGGTTGAGGTTGGAATGTCAGTGAGGGTCAGAGAAGGGCTCAGGGAAATGACCCTTGGATGAGTCAGAAGCCCAATCACTGGAACACCAGCTGTGATGGACAGGTCATGTGGAGGTCTCCACCAGTTCATACTCAGACATGCTCATACAGTCATCCTGCTTTGTCATTTGTAGACATTTGGGTAAATCAATTACAGAACAAGATGGAGAAAACTTTGACAGCTCGTTTAAGACAAGATATACCTCCCTTTGTACAATAACATAGAGAAAAAATGTTTTTGGGTACCACTGAGCACAAAGGTAGGCTTATACCAGAACTTATGAGATCTAAGATAAAGAAGAGATACTTGTATCCAAGAACAGACTGAAACAACAGTTCAGGCTGGGAATTTGACTCCAACCCAAGCCACTCTGTTCAACTAACTGCTCATTTTTATAGGCTAACATTATGTGTTATTTAGGGCTATCACAATATCAGTTTTCTCTGATTATTGTGGCCAAAACAATTGACTTCAATGATAATATTGGACGTCTAGAATAGGAAATTTAAAACAAAACAAAGCAAACAAAAAAAGTCTATGTTTTGTCTCTCTTCGGCCAATGAAATACACTCAAAACACAAGTAATAGGAGGTGGAAAGAGACTCTGTATCCACAACTCTATAAAAACTGTACAAAAAGAACAATTGCAAAATTTTTAGGATGTTATGTCTGTTATTAATGTGGCATTTTATGTTTAAATATCATGGTTATCTTCAATAGTGACAACAAGGTTGTTTATTATGTTCATCAGAGATGAAAGTTATACAGATTAGAAATGAAAAAAAAAAAAAAAAATCAGCCTATTCTGAGCCAGAGTTTTCAAGGTAGGTTAAGGCAATAGGTGCACCTTCAAAAACTGTAGCAGTCACAGGACATACAAATGTACCAGGGCATTGTCTAATTGTACAGTGATAGCTAGACATAGTGTGACAGAGGCAGGATGCGCGCCCGCGTCTATGTGCGTCTTTGGGGAGAGTACCTGGGCGCCACGGACACATATAGTCTATAGAAGACGAGTCGCGCCTGATGCGTGGATTCTGAGAGTCCTGTCAACTAAATTGCTGCTTTTTGTAGTACCGCTGCCGTGGACCACGACGACCATCAGGCCAACGGGAAATGTCTTGTTGCTCCCGGCGGACAGTATTCAGACTTGTATCCATTGGTATAGAACAAAAACTATATTTATTCTATTTATAGCTTCAGTGGGCTGCAAAATATACTCAACTTTCATCTCCCGAGAATCTTCACTTATTTTACATTAAAGTCACTGTAAGAAGTTAGGACGCTTCATCTCAATAATTCACTCTTAGCTGCCATCTACTGGTTATTTTAGTGCTACTAGTATTTGTTTGGCTTCCCTTTCCTTTGGCCAATCTGGAAGCGTTTTGTCAAGGCTGGAAGTGATGCAGGTCAGAACTGTCATTCCAAAAACATGTGCAGTCATATGCAGTTTACACAAAACAGTGGGAAATGTTATAGCATGAACTGCCTTCATACTGGAGGAACATTAAGACAGCAGGAAGTAGTATAAGATCAACAGTCACAAGCATTTCCATGTTGAGAACCTGCTTGAAAATATGCCATTTATATATATATTGTTTGCCAGGTACCTCACTGTGTGCATTATGCATTGTAAATAGTAGTAGGTGTTTAGTCTATTTCTATGTGCACTTGTGAGTGTAGTATGTTTAGCTGTAAGTATATTAAGTAACCATGTGTGTTTATTATTTTATACTGTACTTGTATATATTTCTAGTTTGAATTGAATGTTATATTTTTAATGAATATTACAATAGCAATAAACTTAAAATTTGACTCCAATGCTAGAATAACTCTTTTCCCAGGCTTATCAATGTGTTGATTATTTTGCTGTAATTTGATTGCATTGCATCAGATTACACTGTAATTTGATTTGAAAACAACCAGCATGCAGTAGTTTAGGGCCTGCTGAGGCATCAGAAGGTCTGAGGCCCATGTGATGGTTATGTGATTTAACCAGTGAATATAAAAACATCCAGAAAACTCTAAAGGAACCATTATAATATGCATATTATCATTATTGTTATTATTACTTTTGCAATGTCTCATTTCCTTCTAAGTCTCATGCAGTGCACTTTGAAACAGCCTGTTGTTCAGAGTGGTACACACATGCATTGCATGTTTTCAAGCCTGGATTACCAACTAAGAAGGCTGAGCAGGCAAGTGCACAGGATCCTCAGAGGTCCCCCAAACCCTGGACCCATTACTCATCAGTTTATTGGTTTAATTACGTGCACATTTATTAAGGGACTGGGGTCTCTAAATGCTTTGTTAAAGCCATGTCCTGGTTATTAGCTCATTTGACACTGTAGCCTATAAAGAAAATGGAAATTTACAATAGAGGCCCATCAGCATTTGTTGCCAATGTGTCCCTTCAGAACTTTGTTCTAGTTATAACTTTAAAAAACAAACAAACAACTATACCAGGCTCGGTTCATTTGACAGAACTTGCTGAATGTTCAATAATGTATGAAAAAAAAAAAAATCTGGAAAGCAAAATGAGAACAGCTTAACTCAAGTTTGGGGACAGTTTTCACATGCACAACAGTCGGTTTGCAGACGCGTAGGCTGGAAGAACCCTCAACCAGCTAACCACCCAGCTCTCCTCTGAGCTCCGCGCTGATTGGCCAGAATCGAGTAAAGGCGGAAGTCTACAGTACGAGGGGATTCCCCGAGGGAAGTTCCCAACTCAACTAGGCTATGTAAAACATACATTGCCATATCCTCTCCAGCGCTTCGTAACTTTGCATCTCAAGATTAGGCGACGACGCTGCGGTAGTGTCAAAACAATAAATTCGACTTCAACAGTTACTCGAATGAAGGTAAGAGGACACTCACACTGGCAGCGAGGTAAACTCATCTCATGTCTTCTTGCTCAGTCGCTTTATTCAGCGCCGGCTGAATGAGCTTCGGCTCATCGGACACTTAGACTTTAAAGAATACGGAACTGTATAAAGAAGATTTTCAAATTACCCACGGCTGTGTCCCGTTAGGCTTCAACATCAGTGTTACTCTCCTTTTACTAACTGAGCCTGTGGCTACAGGCTGGTACTTATCCAGGAGCTGTTGGAGTGTAGTATCACTAACAGGTACTGTGTTACTATGGTATTTATTAGGAAGACTGTTCAATAATTGAGTAGCTCTTTATGAGACTGTCATCAGCAGTTAAGGTGATGTTTGGGATCACCTTAACTTTTTGACATTAAATCTGAGGTGCAGTTGTCCCAGAATTGCTTAATGTTGCCTGATGATCAGTACTAACAAGAAGGAGTGTCTGTTTCAGCTGTTTCAGCATGCATTGAGTAACTTTAATTATTTGTCATTACTTTCCAATACCTCATTCAGCTTATAATTCCTTACAGAACTGGAACATGGTTGAAATATGAAGACAATTTTTTTTAATTTTCCACCAGACCTGCCAATATTCATTGGTAATAAGCAAATATTTTGAAGATTGTTTACTCAGTTTTGGCATGGTTTTGTCATTTGGATCAGTAGCTCATTTAAAGCAGCCAAACAATTTGGCAGCACTTTTAAGGATTTCTTGACTTTTTCAAAAAATATTTTTAAAGTGCACGAAGACAAGTTGACAGTTTGTAGAAATGCTATAAAAATGGCTGGGGAAAAAAAAAAATCTTCGTAGTTTTTTAACCGGTCTAATAGTGTTTACGAGGTCCTTTAAGAGTGTTTTTTTTTTTCTTTTGTTAGTGTGTTTTAAAACATTTTGTAGTTTCACTCGTAGGGCTCATGTGTGCTGTGTCAGTGATGATTGTGGAGCACAAGGCATGGAAAGGAACATCGGAGACCAGCTCAATAAAGCATTTGAAGCTTATCGTCAGGTCTCCATCGAAAAGGACAATGCTAAAAAGGAGTTGCAGCAAGTGGTAATGATGAAGAGAAACTTTTTCAAACTTTGTGCAAAATGGACCAAGAATTAACAATATATCACAATACATCCCAGAGTGGATTGCATCACTAGCTTCCCAAAAAAGTGTTCATTCTGCTTATGTTATTATATGTCAAATAGCACGATTATTACTTAGGCTGTTTCTATATATGAAAATGCAACACAGTGGATATGCTGGTTCTAGAAAAATAACAGAAATCTCCATTTTACAGACAGAATATTATGAGCAATACACTCGAGACCTTCAAAAGCAGATAGAAGATCAACAACAGATGATTTCAGAACTTGAAGAAAAGTTGTCAGCAACAAGGCAACCATCAGGTTAGTGAGACGTGCCAGTTATTTTCCCTGCTTGTGTGCTGACAAGGGGTTTACTTTTGCACTGCATTCAATCCTGTGGATTGAGATGTAAACAAAGTATAATGGACTGTCAGAATATATACTGAATTCATTTGTCTTACCTCATTTACAAACTGGTAATTTTCATTGTTTTCATTTTTAGGAAAAATGAAATGCGAACCATGTACTCATCTCCTTGACGGGGCCAGCACTTATAGGAAATTACAGTACCCGGTATGTTTATAGTTATAACATGCTCTTTCTGCATCTAGGCTTTATAAAAACTACAGTATTATGCCTCCAAAACAGGTTTCCCGTTAGGAAATCATAAATGTGATCGCATGCAGCTTCCTCTCGCATATGTAGAAGTTGATGGTACTTCTGCTTTACTATGTTGCATGTGTGTTAAGGTAAAGGGATGTTAAAGGGACACATTGTGCCAGTATTCAGAGAATACAGTATTAACTGTGAAGCTTAGAATATTGCTTATTTAAATGTGTCACACAACTTTAGAGCACTGTCTTTGTGATTGTAAAACCTGTAACATCTCATTTAGTGTTTTTGTGTTTAGTTTCCATGTGTTTGAAAGATAGCTAAGAGATATTCTGTTCTTTTTCTATAAACCCTGACAATAGGATGTTTTAATAATGTCCCATGCTTCTGATGATTTGTTTTCCTGTCATTCAGGCAATTGTTCTGGCCTGCATTGCTACTTTAATAGTATCTGCTCTCTGTTTATCTCCACACACAGTGTATCCACTTTTACCTCACCAGATGGTGCTAGAGGATAATATTGCTGCACAGTTCAGCAGCTTGAGCTTTACAGTTATTATTATTTTTCACTAGCAAATATAAATATGTGATGTTTAAATAAAGCTGCAGATGTATGAACAATATGCCTTTGGATAATTGCTGTAAACGATCATTTTAAATTTAATGTGTCTTTTTCAGGAGAATATGGGCTCTGTTGCTGTTGCTCCTAATTTGCCAGTCAACAGCACCGTTGACTAGTATGTGTCAATCTGTTTTTTTAAAACCATGAACATTATAGTCAAAGAATGGATTTTTGTTCCTTACTCCTGGTTTATCTGTTTGTCAGTCAGGACATGCTGGAAGCATTTGAAGCCATTGAAGGGAAATTTCGCCAGATCCGGTCTTTAACCAAAAGACAAAAAGATCACTTAAAAAGATTTCATGGAGGAAGTGATACATCAAATGGTAATATTAATATTTACTTAATATTACCTTCTTCTTTGCACTGTATGAATCTGAAAGCACTTGTTTTCTTTAATTGGTCACTTAAAAAAATGTGTTTAATTTAAATAGGCTTGTATAGTTTATAACAGTTTACGAGTTTACCAGCTTTTGCTTTGTTGTTTAATTGGATAGCAACACCATGGCATGGACTGTACATGAATTCCTGATTGCCCTACGAACCATAGCTGCCCACCTCTGACTAAAAGGTGGATAAACACATTTAATAATTCCACTGACAAATGCTTAATGTTAGCTCTGCATTGTAGCTATATAATATTGTAACATAGTGACATATAATGTTATATTAACATCTTAAATAAAAAGACTTGGGGAAAACATACACCTCTAAATATCAAAGGCCAACTTGGGAATGGGAAAACTTGGCATTTTTTTTGATGTGTGTAATTTGCGAAACCGTTGCCAAGCTCAAATGCCCTTAAACCAACTCTATGTCAGCGAGTTGACTCGAAAATGAAGAATAAGACCTGTGTAAAATCTCTTTATTTTTCTGCCATCTTGACAGATCAGCGGTTCTCCATGCCCATCCAGTGCACAGACCGTACCGCAGATTCAGAGAGACCCTTTTCCCCAGCTCTAAGGTCACAAGTGGATATCTCTCCCATGTCTACCTCTCTGGCGTCCCGTGGCGCCAGCCAGGAGGACAAGGACTTCGTAGAATCTCTCACCAAACTCAGTGTCAAATTTCCGCCCTCTGCGGACAGTGAATATGACTTCCTGAACAGTGCTCCAGATAGACAGATTGGTCTGACCATGCCTGTCCCGCGGCCTCTCAGTAGTGTCTCCTCCACTCTGACAGAGGAGGAGTCCGTGCCTTTTGTCTACGCTAACTCCCCCTCCCACACAACATCATCTACAATCTCCCAGGAGAGCGTGCGGGGACCCCAGCAGGTGAGAATCACAGGAGAAGGTCTGAGAAAACTAGTAGCAAATTATCAGTTTCTGATTGGTCTTTACTAATGGAGGAGTGAAACAGTGTGAAGTCCAAAAATATCCCCTTGGCTAAACTTGAAACGTATTACTGTGTAATGTGTGCTGATTCTTTTTTTACTTAAGCATGGATGCTCTGGTTATATTTGGCATCTTTGCTGGAAAGTGTGAGCCAGATGGAAGCACATTACAGTGTCTGAATCTGATTTGAAACAAGTATGATGGTTAAGTGGGATTTTATTGCTGATGTGTCTAAATGCCTAATAAAAAAAAAAAGTGAATGACGTGCAGTAAGAGGTACAAGTTGGTCCAGTTTTCATTATATGATTCAATCCCTGGATTACCCCCACACAGGCATTAATAATAGGTATGACTGTTTGGATAGTTTGAACACAGAATTCATAAATAGTAAGTTAATTAAACACTTGAGAATAGCATTTTGCCTTTACTTCTGCCTAGTATTTGTTCTAACTATTGGGTTAACAGGGGACATGTATTCTTTAAAGCAACAGATACCTCAATTTTAAGGCCAAGTGGTCCAGCCTACTTTAGTAGTAGGCTCAGTAGAGTGATTGTAAGGATAGTTTAGATCATAAATAATAAATTTTTTTCTTTGATTCATCCTGCTCTGCAGCCTGTCTGGAGACCATGTGATGGAGCTACTGGGGGGAAAGAGCTGGGGACACCTCAGAACAGCACTTCTGAATGTGCTTTCTGCAAGGCTGTGGTTCCTCCGGACCAAATGAACAGCCACCTCTACTCGCATTTCTCTCCTAAGAATGGAGCCGACAAGTGACAGTAGAAGCAGAGACTGATGGGGAAAAGCCACAACTATTTCAAGACTTTACTGTTTTCATGGTCTAGTCGTGCTGCCATGAAGTACAAGCGCTGTACTGGATTTCAAATGACACTGCAATAAGACTTGAATTCATTTATTTAATACTGAAGAATTAAATGGTACATTTTCTTGCCCATTATATTTTTCTAAAATCCCACTGAGATTTTACAGTGATGCATATGGTATATGTGAGCAAATAAACACATTTAGACTCGTAACATTTTTTTATCACTTGAATTGTTTCCAACATGCAAATATAATACAATATTTATATATAATATATAGATTGGTATGTTGGGGATTGTATCCATACATAAAAAAGAGTGGGTATGATATTAATTACCAATATGCTCATACATTTTTATTTTAAAAATAATTTGAAATAATTTACTTTTACTAATTTACTTACTAATTTACTTTATCTCTGGAATGATTAACACGGTGATTACCACTATTTTCAGGGTAATTCTCATCATCTCCCCCACCCTTTTTTTACTTAAGCCAGAATAATATGAAGCAGCTGTTTATCTCTGTGTAGAGACATTTTCCAACTTTCAAATACATTTATAACCATGTGTTCATTAAGATTGTCTACACAGATACTCGCACTCAATTAGATGGCAAATTACCCTGCTATCTGTATACTTATTGTTTAATCACAGGCAATATTTAACTGTTTTTATGGGCACATTTATTTTAATGGTTATAGGAACATGATATGAGTCTTCTTTCATTTCAACTGTGCTATTCAAAGTAATAAAATGACTGAAGATGTGCCAGTTTTAAATTACGTTACACTACTACACTGCTACGCTGTCAAATTATTGGAAAACAATGGCAGTTTCTCGATATGTTAAAAGAGAGTGAACAAGGAAACACAGGCATTTTGTAAATACCGTGTTCATATTTTACAGTGTGTACCTTAACTATTATTGGACTAAACCTGAATCATTTTTAAACAGCAGCAGCATCTTATGACTACCGCAGCATTTATTCACACCTTTGCAAAGATTGCAGTGATTTTCACCATTCAGTGTGATGATGTTTGAGAAAACGGGGACACTGTGTTGGAACACTTTGTTGTGCAGTGAGGCCCTTGCAGACCTTCAGCTTTTGGTTGGTAACACTTGTGCTGGATAGATGAGCTGGTGTGAAGACTGCAAACATTTTTTTCTCTCTTTACAAGTGTTGAATATTAGAACTCACTTACAACAATCAAATACCCCTAACAGACTGACTGATTTGTTAGTTCGAACTTAAATGATATTTGCTGCTGAGCCTTTGTGTTATATAAATAGCTCCAAAGGCTGTAAGGAAGTGATGTTATAACGCTATCAACTACTCTAAACGAATGAGTCATTAGACTAACGCAGTATTAAAACACAATACAACCTCTTTGTAGAGGGAAATAATGAAAATACCTGCCAACTGGAGTGTATACAAATGTGAATCTTACCTACATATTGATCTGATGTAATGTGTCAGACATAATGCATGTTTCTTTTGGACTGTTATAAAGCACATAATTCTTCTCACATCACATCATGAACACCAAGAAGAGAATTTATTCTCTCTTTTTTTTGGCAAATACATATCCCTAATGATCTTCTCTGGTTAATCTGTGAACAGTCGAACATTGTGCTGCCTGCATGCTTTTCTCTCTGGGATCATGAACAGCTGCTTGCTCATAATTATGTTGTCATTCATTGTTATTTGGAAGAGGAAACTCGTGCTGACAGCTATCATTTTGGGTTTTTTTTTTTTTTTTTTTTTAATTCCATTTTTTTTTTTTTTTTTTTTGTTTTTTTAGCAA
>VUQS01058603.1:7510-18669 GCA_015108495.1 Heterochromis multidens | reverse complement strand
TATCCTGTGGTAAAAAAAAAAAAAAAAAGACAGAAAGATGGAAGTTAAGAATAACTCACAAAAAAATGTGTGCCTTTAAGAGGTAAATAAATGTGGTAAGTAACTGTATGAGATGCCATATTAATTGTCTGTCACATGGGACTGTTCATATGATATGACCTTGCAAAATATGCATGTTAAATAATAAATTTGGATTAGTTGTTTGCAATAAAAATGTTATAATGCAAAACAGTTAGCTATAAATAAATACACTGTGTATCAAATAGTATCAAATTTAAGAAATTAGATTGTACAGATAGCACAGATCTTTATTTCTGCAGTTATAAAAAGATGAAGGAATAACGGTGCACCTTTATTCATTCAATAAGACGATGCATTTAAAATGGGAAAACTGCAGGATTTTAATGAGTTAGAATGATAGTTTTCCTACTTGCTCGCTATATATGCATTTGGTAAAAAAAAAAAAAAAAAAATCCCTATAGTGCAGTTCTGGTATGGTATTATTATTCCACTGAACATCCTGATCACCTGTCCTGAGGTTAATTTGCTGTGAGCTTTGCGGTAAAGAATCGCGTTTGAGTCTGGTCTGACTGGGCGACCCTTAAAGGACATCAATAATGAGCAGGTGTAGGAGTGCACTTCTGCGTAGACGCGTGTCTCTGTGTGTCCAGGGAGGACGACTAATAAGGGTTTAAAAGCCACAACTGTCCACTCCGCCCCTTAGCAGGCCCCCAGCTGTCTTTTCTGCCAGAAAGCACCCTGATTCCCTCTGACAGAGCAGATCACTGATGGCAAGAAACCACAGGGGGCAATAGTTATGTTAGCATAGCACAAAGCACCGCCACACTTGATCGGGTTAGTGGAGCTAGTTAATTAAAGAGTTATGGTAAATGCAGGTTTGCTTGTTTAAAAAACACAAACGCGCCAAAAAAAAAAAAAGAAAGAAAGAAAGAAAAAATAAATCCTTCACTTTGATTTATTGATGGAAATTGCAATGTGACGTCTAGAAAACAACATATAAATAACTTAAAGGCCATCTTAAATGCATTCCCATGAAATTTTTAGTGCTGCTGTAATATAAGCCACTACCTGTCATGAATCCCAAATAACCTTGGCTCTCTCCTCTTAGTTCATCCCAGTGTGCCTCATTCCTTATTACTGGCCTGACAAGGAAATGTTTACCCATCCGACAAGAGACAAGCCATTTCATAGTCAGAAAAAGCAATTTCACCTGACTGGAGTAGCACACTATGTCCCCATATCCTTGCTGGCTATAATTTTGTTGTCATTTTGTGTGCTGTGATCATATCATTGAAGTGACAGTGCTGGGCATTAGGTAAAGTCCCTAAGCTGGTGCTCACTTTCAGGCTTTTTCTCTCCTTGTCATTCACATTGATTGGATTAGACCCAGGTGGCAAGCAGATTCTTTTGGCACAACAATAAAAAAATTGTGATGTAGTGGTTGAAAAACACACACACATTGTTTTATGCTGAAATTAACATTGTTTTGTGGAAAAATATACTCTTTAGAATTAAAATGATATACTTTTTGTATTTTTCAGATTATTTAAGGCTGTTTTTGTTTGAGTTCTTTGGTTTGGATATATTTTATATGAGTGAAAAAAATACAGATATGGGCATTTAAATATTATTTGAAAATTGAAAAGGCATAACTGCTGTTCACACTAGATTATGCTCAGCTGGTCAATGGAGGGTGTGTACAAGGCAGGAAGCCGAGATCCTAACCTGCTCTACATCTCCCCGAGGGACAATGCTGGCCATGGGCATGACAAATCAGCCCCCTCCTCTTTGGTTATGTCCACTAGCTAGCTGAGCCAATAAATAGATGACTTAATCTGATAAACAGGCACCACATCACCTACGGAAACATAGAGTTGCTGCACGGGTGATTCAACAATTGGTTTGTTCAGTGGGAGAAAAAAGGAAGCCCACTTTGCTTATTAAAGATCAGTGATGGAAGTGAACCATAATCCTGTAATGAGTAGAGCAGAGAGTGGCCTCTTTTCCTTGGGCACAGACAAGCCCATGCTTGCATGTTTCACAGGAATAGATTGTTGGACCCAGTAGCCTCTCTGTAATGACCCCTCTTGTTAGCTTCAGAAATTCATAGCTGTTCATTAGAGGTACAAACTGGTGATTGTGTTCACCAATGCAATGGGTCTTTATTGGTCTTCTCTTCACCTTCCCACCACACGGCAGTGTAACTAAACCAGAAGTTACTCAGTGAAGTAGAAATGATCATCTGAGGCAGTTAGTGATGTTGTAATGGACTCCTTAACAGTGAATGCTGTTTCTTATTACCTTCTCTTTCCATTTGCAAGAGAATATTACAGATATTAGAATCACCTGTTACTAATAATGCAATTAAATGGAAGTATAAAAGTTGCCATAGTGTTGACTCGATGCCTTTCGGACAGAGTATAAGCTTCATAATGATACATTTTTGCTCTGGTGAAAAGTGAAGCGGAAAGTTTGAAATTCAGCAAAATTTACAAAGGTCTCACAATCATAGAATGGATTGTGAGGAAATGTATATCAAACCACTCCCTTTGAACAGCAGTAGTGTTAACTTGGTAATAACCTTGTTAGTAAGTTAAGCTGGGAGCCATGCTGCAGCTGCTCTCTTTGCACTGGGGACTGAGCCACTGTAACTTGCGGCCATTCTAACACTTAATTCCATCTTCTCAATCAAGACTGATTTATTTTACTGCACTGGAGGGCTTGGGGTAGTTTTGGAGTGGTCTGATTAACAACCTTTTCTGTTTTAGAGCTTATTTACAAAACTCTAGCTGCTGTCAATAATCTCAAACTCACTGTCATCTATCTCAGAGACCTGCACCCCCCTGACATCAAATTTATTCTGTCTTTAAATATATTTTCTGAGTAATTAGATTTTTTCTCATTATGTTTACCACTCAGACTTATTATGTTCCCCATCTCATTCTTATAATTACTTTCCCAAAAGGCAGAAAATAAATTAACCAAACTGTATAATGTTAATTTCAAGTCAAAACTCTGAATCCTATTTTGTGTGTGAGCTGTGTTTGCCACAGCAGCCCCTGTTACCAGTGCACTGGTTCATAACTTTAGTGCATAAAATATTTACCAGGACTGGGACTCATAAACACATCTTCAGTGGGACGCCATGATTTCACGCTATATCACAAACATTTTAAGGCATCAGATGCACCGCCTGTCATGGACTGTCATTTTTGGTGTGTTAATAATATATCTTGGTTTCTTCGGCAGACATACTTTGGCACTCATGGCACATAAATAGGTAAATAACGTGGATAAAGGTAAATAAAGCAGCTGTCATCACAGCTGACAGCAGAAAACAATATAACTATGATATTTTTTTTCTATTTTTTATATGATTTCTATTTTAACGCAAGCGTAAAGGAGTTGGACTCCATATGTTATAATCAAATATAGGCCCGTCACACTACAAACAAATCACTTTGCTCACAACGCTCTTCTGATCGTCCTAATTAAGAGCTGTCTAATTAAATTACAGCCCTGACTTAACCAATGGCAGTACTTGTTTCATTAGCAAAGCAGGGAGAGTGATGGAAAGAAAATCCTTCCTGATTGCAGGATGGTGTCAATTGGCTAATTTGCTGCCTTCCGTACCTCAAGTCATCGCAAGGCGTTTCATAGTGTTAGATTAGGAAAGGCGTGTGCAAACGCTTGTGATATAGGTTGAGCTAATAGTAGCTTCCTATTGAGCTATGCAGGTCGAGAATTGCATCTCGCCGGCGAGTGATCTCTCAAAGAAATTTATGAATGTGGGCAGTGGCTTTTCGAGCTCCAATGGATCAGAGCTTTCGTTGCAGGACCATCCTATTATATCTGCAAGTGACAACCTGGAGAGAAGTTCACCTCTGAAAAAAAACTCCAGGGAGATGACGAATCAGTCAGAGGCAGACAATTTTCCCGACTCCAAGGACGCATCAGGGGACGTCCAGAGGGGCAAACTCTCTCCTGATCTTCACGGAGTCTCTGACATCCGTCATAATTTCGATGGATCTGCAGGAGAAAGGTGCATCTTTTCTCCATCCACCCAGCCGCAGTCAGTCTCAACAGCTCCCAGTGCCATGTTCCCTTACCCGAGCCAGCATGGACCAGCGCACCCGGCTTTTTCTATTGGAAGTCCCAGCCGTTACATGGCACATCACCCGGTCATAACCAATGGAGCTTATAACAGCCTTTTAACCAATACTTCTCCTCAAGGCTACCCGGCAGCGGGTTACCCTTACGCGCAACAGTATGGACACACATACCAGGGAGGTGCTTTTTACCAGTTCTCCTCAGCGCAAGCAGGACTGGTTCCGGGGAAAGCGCAGGTGTATCTGTGCAACAGGGCCCTGTGGTTGAAGTTTCACAGACACCAAACAGAGATGATCATCACAAAGCAAGGACGGTAAGTACGCGCACACGCTTATTTCTGAAACGCATTTATTATTAAAAAAAGGAATCAAAGTTTAAAAGGACGTTTATTAAGATCACAATACTATTTCCCCGAAACAAAATACAAAAAAAAAAAAAAAAAGGATAATGAACTTTGTGTCACAAAACCAAACAAGGAAATCAAAACAAAAACAAAACAAACAAACAAAAAAACGTTTTCATGAGAGGCATTTTCTAAATCTGTGTTCCTTTTTTCCCGCAGACGAATGTTTCCATTTTTAAGCTTCAACATTTCTGGCCTTGACCCAACTGCCCACTACAATATATTTGTGGATGTAATACTCGCTGATCCAAATCACTGGCGATTTCAAGGAGGAAAGTGGGTGCCTTGCGGAAAAGCAGACACGAATGTCATAGGTATCATATCTGTGCACTGTAACGATTACATGTATTGGACAGTTTAATTTTGAGATTCCATGGTAAAAGTGTTTTGTTTTTATACCTCTGACTAAAATATTTGATGAAAAGTCTGAATGAAAATGTCTGAAGAATTTGTTTCCAAATAGTCATATACATTGTTTCTTTTTCTTCTTTTCTTTGCCTATTTTTTTTTTCCTTTTTAATAGGCAATAGGGTTTACATGCACCCGGACTCACCAAATACCGGTGCGCATTGGATGCGTCAAGAAATATCATTTGGAAAGCTAAAGCTTACAAACAACAAAGGTGCCTCCAACAACACGGGGCAGGTAACAATATGATAAGAAATGTTTGAATGATAAATATTTTTTTTGGAAAACCAGCTGGAAAAAGAAATATTTATCTTTTCTTTCTTTCTTATTTATTTCATCACCTGATTGTTATTATTTTTCAGCTGTATTGTTTTTACTTTATCTGTGTCATTTAATTCGAAACATTAGTCGTGTCGTATTATTATAATAAACACGAAATATGAATACAAAATTAGGCTAAATTAGTTTATTTTCCTGCTCAAATCATCTTTCCAAACTTTGAAATTCAAAGTCTGACAAGCGTCTTTAATTGGATCTCCAGATGGTGGTTCTACAGTCTCTCCACAAGTACCAGCCCAGGCTCCATGTGGTGGAAGTAAACGAGGATGGGACAGAAGACACTAGCCAGCCAGGAAGAGTCCAGACTTTCACCTTCTCAGAAACGCAATTCATCGCTGTCACAGCTTACCAGAATACCGATGTAAGACCACTTAATATCTGACACAACACTGGAAATGTCACCAGACACGACTCTTATCAATTTTTACAATTTGGACATTAGCCTATTGAAACATGATTCAAAATATTGTGAATTCTACAATTTATATTCTCTTTTCTATCTTAAAGTAGAACAATAAAGTTTTAATAGAAATACATTAAAGATTACTTCAATTTTATAGCAAGACGCACACTGGGATTAATCCTTTTCTGTTGACGCAGAAATTTTCTCGCAAAAATAAAGACCAAAATAAGATCCAAATGAAACGAATTATTAATATTATTCACATTTATACTGCACTGCGCTAAACTTCTGACACACACCTTATGCATCCTTCTATGCATCCCCCCCACCCCCACCCCCCCTCCTCCACAGATTACGCAACTGAAAATTGACCACAATCCGTTTGCTAAAGGGTTTCGGGACAATTATGACACGTAAGATCATCTCTCTTTTCCCTTTTAAATAAAGTCCATTTCTTCTTTGTTTTCGGTTGTAATTTGTGTATGTGTGTGTGTGTGTATGTGTGTGTGTGTGTTTACATGCTGCTGTAGTTTTGATTAGAAAATATAATATTTAGTTGGTTCGGCTTTTTTTTATTGCAAGAATTACATTTATTTATTTATTCATTTATAATTCTGCTGAATATTTATTGAATTGCTTTTGAAGTTGGAAGGGACTCGCCTGATAAATAAAATATATACATTTAAAGGGAAAATTAATAGAACATTGTATTAATAATAACATTTCTGTCTGCAAATGAAGCAATTCTTTTTTTTTGCAACATACCGATATGCACTTGTTTGCAACAAAAAATGGGCGTAATCATGTCCCCATATTCGTAATTGTACGGTTTAATTACATTTATGACAAGGTTCCTCCTTTATTTGATTCGAGCTTGCTTTTCATTGTAAATGAAATGCGTACTAATGAGTGACGAACATATGAAACTAAAAATCAGACTCGAAACAACGGAAATAACAAAGCGATAACTTTTCTTTGTACCGTAAAAGACAGACGGCATATTTCGAGCTTGCATCTAGATTAGGATGGATTCGCAAACCATGCAGTTATCTCACCTCCAGAAAGAAAAATAATAATAAAAAAAACTTTTGGGAGCTCCCTTATGCCCACTAAACTGATAAATTGGTGAAACAGATAGGCCCCGTTGACCTTAATTTGTTTAATGTTCAGAGAACAGACTATAACACACTGTTTAGTTTCTGAATTGTTTCTCTGTTTTTCTCTCCATCTTTTCAGGGTCTACACAGGCTGCGACATTGACCGCCTAACTCCATCACCGGGTGACTCTCCGCGTTCACAGATCGTGCCGGGTGCGAGATATGCCATGCCTAGCTCTTTCCTGCAGGACCAATTTGTCAGCACTTATGCCAAATCTCGCTTTCACCCTGGCGTGGGGACTGGGCCTGGCACGGAGCGCAGCGTCCCACTCGGCAACAGCTTGCTATCCCCGCAGCAAACCGAGGAGCCCAGTGTTGCCACCCCCCCGCAGCGATGGTTTGTCACCCCTGCCAACAACCGACTGGACTTTGCTGCCTCGGCATACGACGCCGCTGATTTCGCCGGTAACGCGGCCACCTTACTGTCCTACGCAGCGGCCGGAGTGAAGGCTCTTCCCCTGCCGACTGCAGGCTGCTCCAACCGGCCTCTTGGCTATTACGCAGACCCGTCTGGCTGGGGAGGACGCACGCCGCCGCAGTATTGTGGTGTAAATAGTAAATCCAGCTCGGTCTTTTCCTGCTGGCCCACTAACACCATCGGTGGCAGAACAGGCACCAGCTACCTGTCCGAGGAGGGAGACTCCATCACGACAGAGAGGTCACCCATCGGCGGCTCTGAGGAGACCAAACCTAAAGACATGACATCTGAGTCGAGCTGGATAGAGACGCCGTCCTCCATTAAGTCCATCGATTCGAGTGATTCTGGTATCTTTGAACAGGCCAAGCGGAGAAGAATCTCACCTTCTGCAACACCGGTTTCAGAGACAGTGTCCCCGTTAAAGTCTGAGCTGCTGACACCGAGAGAGTGTGAGAAAAACTGCACAAAGGACATTGGTTACTACAGTTTCTATCCTCACAGTTAAAACAAAGCACAGACTCTATCTATCTATCTATCTATCTATCTATCTATCTATCTATCTATCTATCTATCTATCTATCTATCTACAGGTTAATCAATAAAAACTATAAAAGGACTGACATTCACAGTTAATGGCCAAAGTGTAAATTCTTAAATACAGTTTTGCCATAATTTGGGCGCCTTGTTTCCACACTGTTAAGTCAGAAAGCACTGTAATTATGAATATAATGTACATGATACTGAACATTTTGGTGATAGTGATTGAATGTACACAAAACAGATAAATGATTCATAAGTAGTTGTTTTAAAAAAGCGGAGCCTCTTCTGTTAAGTAGCCTACACTGTTAGAATTAAAGATATTGAGCATCTGTACATAAAATGTTCTTGTGTAGCATATACTGGCATAATAATCCCTGTCAGTGAAAAAAAAAAAAAAAGTATTTTGTACTTTATCGAAGCAGTAGGCTACCAGAAGTTTAAAGACGTTACCGATCACTGCTACATTCATAATACATGTGGTAAAAGAAATTATAAATGTTGATAATGTAGACTTAGGGTCTTTTATTTACGTACGTTTTATTTGTATTTATTTTAGCCGGTCATTTTTTTAATAGCCTTTATGCTATGCTGTTGTGAAATTCTTCGTATCTGCTGTAATGTGACTGAAACGTAATAAATGATATCATCAAGACATGTTCTATTTAATCACATCTAGTTCAAATAACATGGGTTTGAAATGTATTGTAACGGATGCACTGAACGGTTTATTATAATTGGCTATTTTCCACAAAGGCATCATGTGGATCATCTTTCCAGAATTTCAAAGCGGGAATATCAGTGCACTGTGAACTTGCTCGTCTCTGAAAGGGCTCCAGGCAACAGTCAACACAATACTCGAATATTTAAATCTTACTATGATCAGCCAGAACACCTACCAGTTACATCAGGGTTTAGATAGGCAGTCCTCTCCCTCATCGCTGTTCCCTCCCTACGCTGGAAGGCACAGGAAGCTTCTAAAGATATTTATTTATTATGATGATGGCTTTCACGGCATAAACTTTACAGCCAAGTAAAATAATACAAAAAAAAAAAAGGAATAATGAATTAAAATTAAACAAAACGGAACAAAATGTGAGTCTGTGATTGGCGCTAGACTTCTTCGGTATTCATTTTTTACGTAGGCCTATTCATTTTCTGACTCAACAATAAGAGTTGTTCCTACAACATTTGGTTGGATTAATTTTGCAGTTTAGTTTGCCAAAGATTGTAGAGTGAAAACTTTTTTTTTTGGTCATAGTTTCAAACACTGAAAAACTGTGAGGTTGACAAATTTTCTGTTTGGCAGCCAAAGGAAATGACACGTTAAAAGAGTCTTGACTATATGTGAAAGTGTGCAGAGCAGCAGAAGAGACCAAGACGAAACAGAAGACAAGGGAACAGGGACAAATATGACTTAAGATGTATCTGTTTTTTTGTTGTTGTTGTTGTTATTATTAAATTTTTTGTTTTTTACTATAACTGCAGATTGATCGGTTAATTCCCGTCTAAATGACCCAACCTCTATTCATGCTCTGCTTAATGATGGGATTTTATTGGAATTATTTAACAATCATATTCAATTTATGTCGTTAAGAACATTTACTAATTAAAACGGATGCAGAATAAACTCAGTGCGCACTTAATTGGAATTTGTCGTGTGAAGGAGACGCTCACAGATGTCAATATGAGATGTGGCATTTAGCTTGTCATACTGTCATCTATAGGCCTTCCCTGGGATAAACAGCAGATGGCGATAACTGAATACAGGTTGTGTAATCAAACAACTCTTCCAATTTGTGGTCCAGAGCTCTCAGGTCACCCCAGAGGCAACGAAACCTGTAAGAAAACGCCCCTTTTTTCTTTATTTTATTTAATTTTTTTTATTTAAATAATGATTTATTCGTTATTTGTGAGCTAAGTAAGGGCATTCTGCGAGTTTTCTCTGAATTCAGCTACACGTGGATGGTGATCTACACCAGATGGTGGTGCTTTACTATTTTTTGTATCAGTTAAAGGAACCCATGCTGTTCAAAAGACTCAAATGTTTTCTGCAAGCTCTGACAAACTTGACAAACAGTCTTGTAAACACTGCCCCCGAACACAAGCTGAAGAAAGTACAACAAAAATCACATGCAAATTGTATCTGTTGGCACCAGACTTGAGCAAAGGCGCGCTGTCTGAAGGCATGATCATCTTCAAATTTAGTAACTTTAATACAAAACAGCAGTAGCAGTTGATCAGCACCCTTGAACGTAGTTACTCTATATTTCTTTCAAATCAGTTACTCTGTTAGAGAACCACTACTGCAATAGCGGAGATGACTCACGTCATCCAGGAAGGCGTGGGATTGAGGGGGGGGGGGTGTTACTGGGCGCAAAACAATGCGCCCAAATGATCCTATCATGTATGCTTCTATTGTTCCAACACTTACCATAGAGGCATATTAATAAGCATATCTACAAAATAACTTAACATCTTGGAATTTTTAAGGTAGGGCTTTGACCTGAGTTCCACCAGTTTTATTCTATTTGATAAACGTGTGGTAATGCATCTGCAACAGACGTAAAGAGACCTACAGCTCTGGTCTTTTTTAAGCTTATTTCAGGATGCCCCAGAAAACACATCTACTTATACAAAGAGGATAAAAAGTAATTCACGAAATGTGGAATTTAAGTTATTATCAATTTAAATCCATTTGCAATTAGTTACAATTTGTGAATCAGTTTCATACCTTTTTTTTTTTGGACTTAAGTAAGATATTGTATAGAGCATGGGGGGAGGGGGGCACAGACAGAGCTCAGAGTTGTACTGCAGCCTATAAATAAAACTATGCGTATTTATCCATAGCCTAATGGAAACCAAATTGAAACAGGAATACCTAGCCTAATAACTCGGAGCACACAGACCACCTCATAGAACAAACTGGAGGGAAACAGTGTTATATTTCCTGATAATTGGTGTCTTTCCTCTATGCCTGAAAAAAAAAAAAAAGACAAAACATATCAAGAGTGACGCGTCCGCGTCAGCTGGCAGAGATGCGCATGGTTTTTATGAACAGGCAGCGCATCAGAGTAGCGCTAATCATCAGCGAGCTGCAGAGCGGCGATGATATAAACATGTGACAGTAGCTCAGTTACTGCTACACCTGACGGGATTATACGCACCGGAGGTCTCTGCTCCGTCTCTCTGCTACGGTGCACTGCTGAGAGAGGAACATGGATACCGCGGATCAGGGTTTTCAGATAGAGCCGCTGCTGCCATCGGTAAACAACACTGATGTCTTGGGACAAATATTTACTAATGTACATTAATATTTCAGGACTTGTGTCAAGTTTAATGCGTGTACTGCGTAGAGTACTG
>VUQS01058587.1:0-12772 GCA_015108495.1 Heterochromis multidens | reverse complement strand
GGGCAGCACATTGAACACATTTTATAAGTGGTCAGAAACTTGTAAATAACTCATGAAAGAATAAAGTTACGTTGGAACCAAGCACACCATTGTTTTTCTTGTGACATTACCAATAAGTTTGATGTGTCACATGGCCCTCTTCCTATTGAAAAAACAAAAGTTGTATCCAAGATGGCCGACTTCTAAATGGCCACCATGGTCACCACCCATCTTGGGGAGTTTGCCCCCTCACATATACTAATGTGCCACAAACAGGACTTTAATATCACCAACCATTCCCATGTTATTACGGTGTATCCATATAAATGGCCCACCCTGTACTTCTTTTTTCTTATATGAAGATATCTGAGGGATTCCGTGTGTGGGTAAACTTCTTTACACTGACAGTCAAAGTGGGCTGTATGTGGCACTCAATTTTCTCTCTGAATAGTAACAGACAATATCTTGGAGCTTATTGCTAGAATATTCAGATAGTGGACATCTAGTTCATTATACTATTTTTTTATATATATGATTTATTAATTAGCCATTTCAATATACGTTTATAATAAAACATTAACATTTAATATTCACATTTTCGCCAAAAGTTCACCAGTCTTTTCTTTTTTTGTTTGTTTGTTTCTCCAATTGCTGAATCTCCTGCAGAACAATTTTACTCTTGCAGAATATATAACAACCTTTGACCTTTTCTGTTGGAGCAGATTCTGCAAGAAATCCTCTGAATTCATTTTAAGGACAAAACAGATCTTAAAACTAAGTGAGCTAAATTCAGGCACAAACTGAAATAAAGTTTTCAAGTTTTCAAATGTCATCTATGACAAGATCCTGATAAGCCACACTCACTGACTACTAATCACGAATTGGACTATACGGTCCGGCATTACAGAAAACACAGCCCTAAACACGAAGACTGAGTAAAATATCACTAATTTTAGCAACCTACTGCAAATTGGTTACAACACTGTGAAATACTGGAAACTAAGCTGAAAATAATTTGAGGTAGAAAATAGTGCTATTTGTAGCAGTATAGACAGACCTTAAGAACATGATAGTGGGGAAAAAAAGGTTCATCTTGGAAAGAGGTTAGTTGCCTAATCCTGACCAACCTACTTCCCATTACAAGATCAGGAGGAAAGGGTTGTACTAAAGGATGTCCTGTGGCCACATTTAAACTGATATGGAAAAGTACTGAGTCTGAACTGATGTACATGCCACATTTCTGACCTCTGCTGCCACAATGATTGAAGATTTTGGATAACAAGGCAGTTTGGAGTGTCAGGATGCATACAGGAGCCCAACCACTCAATTTAGTTATCTGATTTTACTACAGTGATAAAATGTATGGTGTTTGAATAGATTAGATTTAGTGCACTTTACATGTCTAAATGCTCTGTTGTGAATCTCTCTCTTTCACCAATCTCAGTTTTAGTCATCACAAGCAGAACTTGACCCTTTGGGACCAATATGCAAATTTACAGAATGGAGCTACAACCATCTGTCACACGTGAGTGAGCAGAACCAACCAAACATGACTGACTGGTCTAATTCTACCAAGTAACACTAAATGTCCTTTTTTTTCCTCCCTCTCTCTGAAAAAAAGAACCTGTCCATTGATGTGCAAGGAATAAAATAATTATAATTAATGTGAACAACACTGTGCAAAAAATAAACCGCAGAAAACATGTCAGGTCTAATCAAGACAAATGGATGGTTGCGCTCTTGACAATGAATGTTGTGAGAGCTTTATAACAGAGATGCAAATCAAGACCAAAGCAAAGAAAAATAAATTACTGATTTAATGAGTCTACCTCACTGTCTGGACTGGAAATGGCTGTTCGTGTTCATTTAAAGAGATTTAAATGATAATTTAAAATTGCTCGTTGATGAGCGGCCATTTGTCACTTCTAGTTTTTACACAACCGCTCCTTGTTCACAATCATGCAAGGTGATTAGATACAAGTCATTTTGGAAAAGGTAAGATTAAATCTGCCAGTGGGGAAACTTTTTCTCCCCGAAATATTTAACATGCAGAGGATGATGAGGAGGGAAAAAGGTTGAATGACCATTTTGGCACGAGGATGATGCCCATCTCTGTGCAACCCTCTGGTCTTGAAAAGTGAAAGTGAGTCTCCAACTCATTCTGAAAGTGAAATACTGTTGGCAGAGTCAAACTGTGAATAAGTCAAAACCAAGCAATGCAACCTGATGACATAACTGCTGTGGCCAAAGTAAATGTGAAACTTCCCTGCCTTGCTATAAGCACTCAAGCCAATTAAACGCAGGTCAACCTAAATGATGAGCGAACTGGAACAGAGCGCCATTTTAGTGCGCACTGAGTAGGTGGGAGGATTAATAGGTGCTGGGAATGCTGTAACTATTAATATGCATTACATTAACGTGTCAAAATCAGGATGTGTTTGACTTGCATTAGCTTGTTTCCTCAACACTCTGTCTACCTCCTGGCAGTCCAATGGAGAAGGCTTCCATTGTTTCAGAGCAAACCACAGCCCTTTTTTGTCAAGGGAGGAGGAATGGCAAGGGCAGGCTAAACAGAGACAGTGACCTCATCGTCCTGACCCACCAGTGGTTACCAGCAATGCCGGGATTCCCGAAATGAGGGGGAGATGAAAACAAGGATGGGCATTGTCCAAAAGAGGCAGTCAGTGCCTCGGGGCAGGAGGGAGCTGAAACCGAGGAGAGACTGAGGAAGTGCTGTGTCAGGATTGTGACACAGAATATCAGTGAAGCTCCACTGATGAGGGCGAGAGGCAGGGAGGAGGGATAGGAGGTGTGAGAGGGGTAGGAAAAGAGCAGCAGAGCTCAGGCAAGTAGGCCAAGGCCAAAAAAACTGGACTTAGCCTAGGCATTTATACTCTCAGTGATAGGTAATAATAAAAGTGTAAAGTAAACTAAGTGAGAGAGCTGCAGTAAAGTTTTTTTTAATCAGTGTTTAAATTATACAGCTGTGATGGACATACCAGAGAACTGCTGTTGAGAAAAAGCACAGGAATAAGACAGGCTATTTCACAGAAACACACCCTCAGTAATTACAGTTAAGGTGCCCTCAAGCTTAGTACTTAACCTCTCCTCCAGCGGAGCTATTCATTGGCCAATGACACAAGGGCTGAGCTTCTGTTGGGCGGCTCCCAGGTGAAAGAGATTGCTGCTGAAAAGGTTGACTTTTCCCTGTGTAAAGCTGCTCTGTACTCAGGCATTCATTTTGCTGGTTTTGCAGGGAATCCTTGAAACTGAAATGTGATCATAGATACTACAAAGCTGCTACAGTTAATATTGTGAATATCTGCCTCAAATTTCATGTTCATCCATCATGTAGTTGTCAAGACATCTCACTGAACATCACAAATAGCCCCAGAGGAAATGCAAAAAGTCAGAGAAATTCACCCTCTGAGAAGCTGGAATGTCTGTACAAAACTTGGTGCCCATGAAGCCCAAGTGTGTTCCAACACATGAACTCTGGACATTGTTGGTTGAATCAAGTTGGATTTTTATCTTCAGTTGCCCTTTTGCACACAATCATTGAATGCCCAGTCAGACTGAGTCGGACGTTTGTGTTCAGACATGCAGCTCCGCCTGGTGCGCATGTGGGAAGACCATAGAAAGTATACAAAAGATGGACATACCAACCTAGACGTCACACATTGGTTTGTAAAGTCCCAATGTGAATCCTCAGCTTGAGCAAAATGAACACCTGAAACGAATGACTGAGCCAATAACCTCATCAGAAAAGTGTTTACTGAAGTCACAAATCAAGGGAGCGGAGGGCCGTTTTCTCATAGATTTCTAAACAACCAGACTTATTTTTCCAGCCAGAAGATTCATCCTCTGATGGCCATTGGAAAGAATGTAGGTTTGAAGGTTTCAGGAAGTTATGTCTACCTTTTAACCTTACAAAACAGATTGAAAGATACTGAGATGTTTCACTGGTGGACACGTTGCCTTGTTCCACAAGTCACTAGAGTAGAAAGTTAAAGGATCACCAAAAGTGAGCATATACTCAGGGGATCCAAAGACATTAGGACTTATATTCTGGGGAATATCTGTAGCATATTTTAATGCATTCAGTCCACTTGTTAAGATTTTTCACATTCATGGCACTGAAAGGATCACCAAAATAAGGAGTAGTATCCATCTAGGGAGCATGATTGTATAAAAATTTCATATGTCTATCGAGTAGCTATGTTTGATTCAGTCTGAGTTATCTCAAAGTGTTGGACTAACTTACAGCCTGACCAACCAAACATCCAGCACTGCCTTAGAACCAGGCTGTGAGGACGGCTATAAATTCATAGTTAACAACAGAGCAGTGCACTTGTCTGTGTCTCATATTGTTCTGAATGTTCTGATTTTGAGTTAACAAGGTAGTGCTTGAATGCTGCAGAAAAAACATTGGTCAAACACAGAGGCAGGGAGAATGAAAAGCACTGAGCCAAAAAGCAATGTTCATGTGTTGCAGAGTGTGTGTGTGTGTGTGTGTAGACATGCGAGTCTGTACAGACTCTTCACTGAATTGATTTTACACGCTCTGCTGAAGGCTGTGTGTGCCAAAACAAATCTATGTGTATTTTTTTTTTTCATGAATAGGATAAGCCCTGCGGGAAATGTACAGATTTGATACATGGAAAAAAAAAACAAAAGATGCAATAGTCACAATCTAGGCTATTTGAAAGCTAAGATTGAACATTTGATGAGATGAAGTGGGAAAAAAATCCATCTATATGCCCTCTAGATCAGTCTGTATGGAAGGCACACATCTTTCTTAGGGCTTTAACCACAGGGGGTAGCTATCATGGTCTCAACAATAGTCCCTGGTTCAATCTGGACCTTATAATCCAATTATTTTGTCACAACACAGTGGCTAAACCTGTGTCAAAAGATTAAGCCTAACCTTGGCTGATGATAAAACCAGTCACCTTTAATAAATAAAAACTGATACCTTCCATTTTTGAAAAGAGCTCATATCTGTAAGGGAAGCAATTTATAATCGTATTACCTTAAGATATTAGGATTTGATTCAATATCAATGTTAAAAACTGCAGATTAAAAATATATTGGATTAGCATTAGGATTTAGCATTTTGGGGGTATTCATGTGTCAGCGTGTCCAAGTCAATGCTGAAAACACAGTCAAAATAGCTTAGACATAAATATTATGGAACACTACGCCTTTTAAAAGAAAATGCTACTTCTCTCTGCCTATTGATTAATTTACTCAAATTACACCTTGTTAAATTAAACGGGCAGTGTGTGGTTTTTAAGCATGAAAAAAAATGAAAAGAACAGCTTGTCCTTAAAGTAAATCAAAGAAAACAGTTCATAAAGAGTACTTGTAATCCACTGGGCCTAGTTCTAAAATAGTTGCTCTGCAAATTGGGGTTACAGTATATGCTCTATACTCTAAATTCTCAGCAGCAGGGCCAGTTACCTTGATCTCTCTGACAAAGAATAATCATTTCAGAAAGTTTCAAATATAGTATCAAATACATTAATTAGGCTTCCCAGCTGATTCAGTGTTGAATACCCAGAGTTAACGAGGCAGCACTTATACAAAACATTAGAGAAAAATTGACAAATCTTAACTTTCTGGCAATGTCAGCAAGCACACTAATGTTTCGCTATTGTAGTCTTCATCAGAGCAAGGCTGTAACATCAGCATGGTCGGACAGTTGTGGCCATGATAAATTGGTGCTACTGAGATTTGTCAATTTTTTTCCTCAATTTTTGCGTAAGTGCTGCCTTGTTACTTTTGGGTATTCACCAATGGAAGTTGATGATTTTGGTTTAGTATCTGAGGAACTGAGGGCCCAGTGAATTAACTTTTATTTCCAAAAGCAATCTATACACACCAATATGAAAACCAATGTGTTTTAAATTTATTCTTAATCTCTGGCTCTTCTCCACAGTGTGTCTTTTGTCCTGTCTTCCTCCCCTCACCCCCAATCGGTCACGGCAGATGACTGCCCCTCCCTGAGCCTGGTTCTGTGGAAGTTTCTTTCTGTTAAAAGGGAGTTTTTCCTTCCCACTATTGCCAAGTGCTTGCTCATAGGGGGTCGTCTGATTGTTGGGGTTTTTTTTCTGTATTATTGTAGGGTCTTTACCTTACAATATAAAGCACCTTGAGGCGATTGTTGTTGTGATTTGGTGCTATGAAATGAATTGAATTAAACTGAATTGAAGGGCTGATTGACCGGCCAGGAACTGGAACTGTACGATTTCCAGCGTTTTCGGCCTGGACCAGTAACCAGCCGGTCAGCCTCACATATACCTGATTACAAACCAGTCCCTTTCATCGTTGCACAACATGTGCTGAGCAGCGCAGACAAATCGTGGCGTGCACAGTCACAGCCACAAGCTCCTTGCTGCGAGTAAAGACACAAAGTTTGCCAAAGAAACCACCACAAAAACGTTTATAAACATTTTGGTGTAAAGCAACTCATTTTCTGTTAATAATTTATATCTCTTTCCAGTAGCAGAGCACTTTATTTTTAAGGGAGAAAATCCTGTAACTTACTGCAGTTTGAGGTAAACTGTAAAGTTTAATAGTTTCTTTTATTATGAAAATACAATTCTGCGTTGAAGTTGATTTTTGTTTATATATGCAAGAAAATTTGAATCAGCAAAACTCGGTTTAAGCAGGTCACACAAAGAAAATTTGGAAATCAGAAAGAAAATTGCAATCTGTGCTGCTAACATTAACATCTGTTTGCTTCTCTCCTATTTTCTGTACTCAAACTGTACTTTAATACAGCTGAATTCACAATAAAGCTTTTCTCGTGTACACACTTTCCTGTTTCTGTTGTCAGATGACTGTATGGTCACAAAACAGTAACACAATTGCCAACCATTTGATTAAGATTAATGTAATCCAACCTTTACTTTCAAGTCAGCCCTCTTGTCTTTACTGCTAATGCCCTGATTTTACAACAAAAAGTCATCTGATACAATCCCAGTTTACATACAGTAAAATCTTGGTTGATTTGGGTTATATTTACATGTAAAATGAAAGTCTGAAGTCACACGAGACTAAAGCTTCTAGTTATCGGATATACTGCTGGTTCATAGTCGGGAGATACAGTGGTTACCGATGTAACAAATGTTGGCTGCTCTTGTTTCTGTCAAATAACAGAATGCAAGTTTACTGTGGCCCAGCTGAGTTTAGTGTGGTAAGAAAAGTCATCCACTGAAGGCCCGTTCTTAGCTAGGAAAAACCCTGTTTAAAAATTTAATTTATCTGGTAATTTAAACAAAACTCATGTAAAAAAAAGCTCTAGTGTCAGTCTCCATTTTATGTTGCACCTTACAGGCTGGGTTGTAACATATTCTTTATCTAAGAGAAACTACATAGTTCAAATAGTAAGAGCAATAAGAGTATCACTGCATCGTTCTTCCTTTAAGCTACGATTCTAGGGAGTCTATGTAGCATTGTACATATGTTGAGCATAAGGAAAGAACTCAATAAAAAAATAAGTGTTTTCCTTTAAGAACAAAATGTGCACCTAAATTGGGCATCTTCACATTGAATAGACCCAAGTTGACAGAATTATGTCTTCCTGTGCCATCCGTCTGTACCATCTTCGATCCAATATTTATCTTAGGCCAATAAGAGAGGGACTGGCATCTGAAAATGCAAGATAATTATATAGGCCAAGAGAAGATATTTGTTTTTACGTCTTAAATGTGATTTTTATAGATGCTGGCAACCTGATCCAATAAATCGCTGTAGACTTGAAAGTGTGAGGCATTAAAAAAACTCCCAAGTATTAAATTAATCTCTGTTAGTCTCTAATTCAAGTGTGGGCTCACACCCTGTTTCGCCCCCGGAGAGTGCCAAGTGTAAGATCATGCTAAATTGCTCTTGTCATGTGTTGAAGACACTTGGCATTCTCAGCCCAGTGTATTTTCCTTCACTGTGATCTGTGTGGTTTTTGTCCAACACAGAGCAACTTGTTGACAGAAATAGCACTTTTCCGACTACTTTTAATGTGGTTCACCAATCCACCGTGAGGGCTGAGAGCACTGTCCCATCTAAGTCTTGGCATTTGTTTCATACATCAGCTAGTGTTTAGGAATTGCCAGCACCCCCTTCCCTCATCAGTCTCTGGTTGCAAACAATACCCTGCACATGAAAAGCATTCCCGGACCTGTCAGTGAGCACTGCCGATAATAAACTCCAATAAAAGCTGGAACGCATTATTCCCTAAAGCAGGAAGGAAGTGAGAGCAACAGTTGGTACACTATGCACAGGTTGACATAATGTTGCTTTATGGGCCATCTGAGGTTCTTTGTTAAAACAGTAACAGGGGACGAGTTGGAGCAGCAGATAGGAAGCGCTCATCAATGCTTGGCATGCAGTATTACCAGAGGGTAACGTGAAGCTGGGAATGTTTCCTTTTCCTAGATGGGAGAACACTTATACTTATACTGGGAGTTGTCCTGGTACAATGCCTCATTGTGTAAGTCCACAACTTCTCTGAGGAGTTTTAATTTGTTGGGGAGGTGGGGGGAAATAAACATCACTGTGACTAGGTATAAAAATGTTTCATCCAAAACAAGGAAAATTACCGACCAATGAGCCAAAGCATTACAGGATAATGTTTGTGTATATGTTTCTTATTACCATTAAATAACGTGAAAAGACAAAACCCAACAATGTCATCCTGTACTCTTTTCTATCAAGCTCTGCAAAAATATGCAAATCTTTAAAAAATAGGTTAAAAATATGTAAGATTTCCTATGTTTAGGGAAGTAAAATTTCAAAATATATATCTATAAGGAAAGAACTCAATATATATGTGCAGTGATTTCAGCTCAGTATGATAATCACTGTGCTCGGCTGTCTTTTATAGTCACACTCCTTTTACAGTCTCTTGACCCTTTGCTGTTACTGTAGCTCACCTTCTGATATGTGGTGTAATAAATATAGAAAAACACAAAACAGCCTCTTAGATATGCCTGTTGTCACCAATACATGTTTTAATCACAATCAGACCAATATTTGATTCCAGTATCAGAACAGTGCTTTCCATACTATTACTTTAATGAAGTAGGTTTGCTCACAGATGAATGAATCATGTCTTTAATAACTGTATTGCTTGTTAGTGAAGTCAACTCAAGTGGCAACAGAGCTGAAACATGATGCCAATAAGGTCAAATTGTCAAAAACTGCAGTTCCTCCAATGTCCACTTAAGGTTTATCAAACAGTAAGTCAGTCCCCATGGACTCCCATGCTAACGCTGAGGCTCCAAAAGGCTTCAAAACAAGGAGTACAAAAATCAATGGTTTATGTGGCTACAGCCATCTTTTATGTACAGTCTGTGGGTGAGTTAGTTGTCCACCTTGTTGTTTTCATAATATTTGTTGACAAATCGAAAAATATAGAATATTTTAAACACTTGTGCCTTCAGCTTTTCAAGTCTACAACCCCAGATTCTACCCCGGCATTACTCTTGAATCAGTGTAATGTCCTCACTGTAAACAGTTAAACTCTTGCTCTAAATTAAAAGGGGGAAAACAACAGTAATACACTGGTGAGTTACCTGTTTTACCAAAAGAGACCAACAGAAATTAGTTTAAGTATGGGTTTGTCAGACAATATGTCTGTCTCTCTTACCCTGCACAAATACAAAATGAGGTTTATCAAAAATCAAATATCTTACTCAACTGGGGTAATTGAGAGGCAGCTAGACTGCAACCAGCACTATCATTAGCTAAACTATCATTACAACTGGAGCTAAGGGGACAGATAAATACAGTAAATAGCTATATTTATTTCTTTACTTAACCAGAATAGCCTTTTTGTTGCCTTTTATTTTCTCAGTTGAAATTGATACAGTCCAGTCCAGTTAGGAGGAACAGAGCCAAACAAGAGATCCTCACACTTCAACAGAAACAAAATATGTGGAATTTCCAGAGCAACCAGAAAGAGTCAACCTTTGAACCGCACAGCAGAGTACTGCAGGACGGTTAAGTGGAAACATGTTGAAGCTGTGTGCAGAGGCTATTGAGGCTAACCTACGCTCTCAGGCGCATGCAGAATGGGAAAGATTCAAAACGCAGGGGAACTCCCAAAATGTTTAGTACCTGCACGCATCACTGGACAAGTCTAGACCAGAGAAATGATACATTACACACAAAGAATGGGGGAAACAGGGGCCGACAAATGGTAGCATTAGGTGAGTAAAAAAGAGAGGCACAATTAGAGATAACTGTTCTTATGTGCTGCAAGCTTACTCCTATCTCACGGTAGGTTAAAGAAGATAAAGGGTGTTGTGATTTCATTGGCCAATGACACCTTCAGTTTTGTTTTTATTGTCTTGTAGGCACTGAATATGGCAGCTGATGGCTCATGTAGCTGATAGAATCTGTATCTGTTAACCCTAACAATGCTGTCTGCAGTCATCAGTGGTGAAACACACCAAAACATTTTTGCCCCACAGTGGGTTGTCTTGCTTACTGATGTCAGTATGAGTGAACAGGAACATTTTGTGCTGTTTATTCAAATCACTGTCAGTGATCTGAGAAGCACATGATTTATATTTTCTGGGCCAAAACATAGAAAACCTTTTAAGGCTTCTCATGTTGCAATATTATTATTATAATACCTATAACTCACTCTAGATGTGGGTGTGCATGCTGAGTATGTACAACAAATTATGTGAAGGGAATGGGTGGTAGAGAATTCAAGATTACAGAACAGTGCACCACAATCACAGATCAGCCACAAGCAAAATGCACCATCATGACAATCATACCCAGACATGCTGCAGCATGTGCACTAAATACACAACTTCAAACTCTTACCCAATCAACTTCAATGGTTTTAAAGACTTTTTTTCTTTTTTGGAGGGGGGAGGGGATATTCCATGCAAACATTTGTACAAACACTGAAGTCCAGTGTGTTGCCATCACTTGCTAAATTAGGGAAGAAAAAAAATGTATGATGCAACATAATCTACGTAAGAAATAAAACAGTACTGCTCTCCACCTTCCCTCCCTTCCGCCCTCTGTCTTTGTCATTTCCTCCTCTCTGGTCATTTTCCCAGCAACCCGTGGGCAGACCTGTTCTGCTGTATTCCTGTCACCAAGTTTGGTTAACACGTCTTTAAAAACTCCTCTTCTCTGATAGCTCCACCCCTGCTCCAAACAGGATCTGCTGTCACTGATAAGCCAGAAACTGATCTATTAAAATCTTGATAAGAAATTGGTGATAAACTCTTTTTCTGTTTTGTGCGCATGCGTCAACCGGCATGCAGCCTGTTCAGCTGTTCCTGCCTTTTCTCACAAACTTTTAAACTTTTTTCTTACTTTCACTTATTATTTGCAGAGTGTTGATTTTTAATTAAATAGTGTTCTCTCAAACATGTGGGTTGAGAGTTTCTGTCCTGCTTATCGCTGCAGTACTGTTACTTTCTCTGAGGAATGGGATCGCGGCGCATCAGCTACACACAGCAGCCTTTGTTTACTCCAGGGATCAGCTGATCACCCTGAGGCTGGCTTGTCGGCCAGACCTACGGACATACCAGCTGAAATCTGGAGGAAAACACACCGTGATGCAGAGGTGGAGGACAGAAGAGAAGAAAGAAGGAGATGGTGAGACAGCGGAGGCTTAAATAGAGGAGGAAGTATAAGCTGTGTCTCCCATCTATTATTATGGGGAACGTGCGGCCGCTAGCTAACAAGGTGGACGAGCTAACAGCACTAGCCCGGAGTCAGAGGGAGTACTGGGAGTGTAGCCTGATGTGCTTCACTGAATCATGGCTGAACCAGGATATTCCCGATGACAACGCATCTGTTGAAGGCTTACACACTGTTCGGGCTGACAGGGACAGCTCCGCGAGCGGTAAGCAGAAAGGAGGGGGCGTTGCCGTTCTTGTTAACAACCGGTGGTGTAACCCTGCTCACATCTCAATCAAAGAGCAGATTTGTTGCCCAGACATTGATCTGTGCGCTGTTGGACTCAGGCCATATTATTTGCCCAGGGAATTTACCCAGGTGATCTTGGTGGCTGTTTGTGTTCCTCCCTCTGCTAACCCCACAGCTGCACGTGACATCGTTCACTCTGCCATAGTCCGGTTACAGACTCAGCACCCGAGTCCTTTCATAGCTATATCGAGTGACTTCAACCATGTTACCCTGGACGCTACACTTCCAACCTTTACACAGTATGTGGCCTGTCCCACCAGGGGGGAGAGAATTTTAGACCTACTGTATGCTAATGTCAAGGACGCATACAGTTCCTCCCCCCTCCCCGCACTGGGTAGGTCAAATCATAACCTGATTCACATCACCCCCTGCTATGTGCCTGTTGTGAAGAGGGAGCCTGTGACCAAAAGGAGTATTAGAAGGTGGTCGGAGGAGGCCTTGGTGGAGCTACAGGGCTGTTTTGAGGTGACAGACTGGCAGGCACTTTGTGAGCCCCACGGTGAGGACATCAATGGGCTTACTGAGTGTATCACTGATTAGATAACCTTCTGCACCGACTCTGTTGTCCCAGCTCGGACTGTCCATTGTTACCCAAATAACAAGCCATTGGTAACTAAGGACATCAAAGCCCTCCTCAACGACAAGAAGAGGGCCTTCAGAGCGGGCAATAGAGAGGAGGTTAGAATAGTTCAGGGACTACTGAGGGGAAAGATCAGAGAGGCTAAGGACAATTATAGGAGAAAACTGGAGTGTAAACTCCAGCAGAACAGCATGAGAGAGGTCTGGAGTGGGATGAAGACCATCACTGGATTCAGGCCATCAAACAGCAGAG
>VUQS01058581.1:3091-15889 GCA_015108495.1 Heterochromis multidens | reverse complement strand
TCCTCTGATTCAGTTGTGGCTTTGGGTCTGCCAGACCTCTTCCTGTCAGAGTTTGCCCCAGTTTCTGAGTGCCTTTTGATGGTGAAGGAAACTGTACTCACTGACACCTTGACTTGCTTTGCAATTTCTCTGTAGGAAAGACCTACATTTTTAAGTGTTATGATGGTCTGTCTCTCTTCCATTGTGAATTGCCTTTTTCTTGCCACTTTCTGCAGTACAATACTGTTCAACTGATGCTCACGAGGGTATGGTACCACAGTGTGTTCCAACACTGCTTTTATGCAGACAGAGGGGGTTGTAAGTAATCCAGAAAAGTTGGAACACCTGTAGGAATTAGTAGTACCAGCTTTCAAGGCTTGATCAACCTCCATTGCTGCAGAACAGCTTTAAATTGTTAACCCATTTTGTGTTCCTTTTTGTATAATTCTGAAATGTACATTATTTTTCAGTTTTGGGTAACCTTACCTTTTTTTTTAACCTCAGGCAGTTCACCACTTACCTTTGTACCATTTCAAGCTATTCATTGGACTTGAACGACTTGAATTGCAATAAATAACTGGAAAAATTGGGGTGTTTTAAAACTTTTGACCGGTAGTGTATGTCAAACCAGGATCAGACAGACAGTGCAGAAAGATTATGTTTCTTTGCTGGAAGAAGGGGATGGCAGGACAGAAGTCTAGGAAGCTCTGCTTAGACTGGTGACTCTAACTGAACCCGGTTAAGTGGGAGAAAATGGATGAATGAACGAACTAATTAATTAAATGACAATCGGATGGACAAACGGATCTTATCTGTTGGATTGGCTGCCCCTCTACTGCCTTTTGCAAGCAAATCTTGATTCATGTGGGTGCCACGCACTTAGTGGGGAGAAAAGTGGGACTGACCACCCAGGGCTCCAATGGCGGTATGGGCCTTTGCAAGCCTGGAATGAAATGTTTGTTTTTGTTTACTATTTATTTCTAAGTAATTAGTGTCATAATTAAATTCCCTGAATAAATGGGTTGGGTGCCTAAACTTTGAATAAAAAAAACTGGTAAAAGCCTTCTGATGCTCAAACCTTACATATGACGCACTCGGATTCGCCTTTACAGCGCAGCTAATTCGGTCTATCTAGGTGACTGCTAATACAAACCCTTGCATCATGTCTTTCCTCAAGAAAGCAAAATCAGGGTATCAAAAAAGGAAAGAAAGAAAGGAGGAGAAAAAGAAAACTGAGGGATGTCAGCTATTACATTTCTTTCAGAAGGCAGGTGAGCAGAACACAACTAACAGATTAAGAAGGTTAACAATGGTTTAGCTATTGGCAGTTGTTAAAGACAATGATCCAGTATCAGATGAGACACTATACATATCAAAATGGCATAGCCCAACTTAACATATAGGCATATTTATTTATAGCGTATATGTATATATTAGATTGTATAATCAAAACAGATATATATGATGAGCTAGATAGGGGTAGGAATTAATAAGCATTTGCTTCCTCCTACTCCTTTTTGAATGAGAAATGGTCAAGATTTTTTTTCATGTGAATATGATGGCTTTCTTTGATATCATGTTCATTTGTTTTTTTATGTGTATTAACACTTGTTACTTATATGTCTGAAATAAATATTTGATTGATTGACACTATGGTACACATGGCCCTTAATCATAGAAACAGCTGAAAAGAGTGCTAACAGGTCCCTCTCCAAATGATGCACAAGATGTGACATAAGATGAGCTTGTATACTAGCAACTAAAAATTATTCCAAGCAATCATATGTATTGATAACATTTTCAACTGAAAGCTTAACAACACTAACATCAAGTTGAATTAAGCTTTACTATTTATTGTACCAGTGGTTCCCATCTGTTTGCTGTGAGTTAAGCATGACATTTTGAGGAAGCCAGTACATTTCAGGCTGATGAAACAGCATTTTAAAAAACCATAATGACACTGCTTCTTAAAAAAAAAAAAAAAGAAAAAAGAAAAAAAAGATATAGATAATCACTTATATGGCAATGGACGTGTATTTTGCTTTGGCTAGTTATAATGAAACAGGCAGCACACCAACATGCCTGTGTACACTCTCACAATCATTTTCATGTTTTACTAAATTATGGGGTGGCTGTAGCTCAGGATGTAGAGCAGGTCATCTACTAATCGGAAGGTTGGTGGTTCGATCCCTGGTCCCAGTCCTGCATGCCAAATATCCTTGGGCAAGATACTAACCCCAATGCAAATCCGATGCATCCATCAGAGTATGAATGTGTATGAATGGTAGATAGGAAGCACTTGAGCACAGAAAGAGTGGGTGTGAATGGGTGAATGAGGCAGTTGTGTAAAGCGCTTTGAGTACTCTGGGAGAGTAGAAAAGTGCTATATAAGAATCAGTCCATTTACCATTTACTAAATCACCTAGTATATCCACAAGACATTCAGACTGCCGTATAGAGTGGAGGAAATAATTATTGGATCCCCTGCTGAATTTGTAAGTTTGGTCACTTACAAAGAATGAACAGTGTCTAATTTTTATGGTAGTATCATTTTAACAGAGTGAGTGAGAATATCATCCAAAAATCCAGAAAAAACATACTAATAAACTGTTCATATACCAACCATTTAATAAAAATATGTATGTCCATAAGCCTGCAGAGTTTGAAATCTCCCCACATATCTACAACGTATTGTAGTCTACATTGACTTTATGCATAAATGAGTTATGTATAAATGAGTTATTCTTGGAGTACTGGCTTAAGAGTGCATTATTTTCTTCAATTTTATCTAAGTATTTATGATTTCAGTGTTATAAAAAGGCTTAAAAATATAATCTTAGTTTTGTTACACTTACAGAGAAAAACTCACTATACTGCTTGGCAAAAGCAGCTGAACAAGACTTCACTAGAGATATGTTTTATTTGCAGAAATGGACAAAAAGAATTAGCTTTCCTAAGCTACAGTGTAATGGTTCAAAAGCATGAATCCCAACAAATGTAAATAATTGAAACTGACAATGAAACCCTGACTGCCATTAGGTATCGGGATGAAATCCCTGGACCCATTGTCAGACGCTATGCTGGTGTAGTGGGTCCTGGGTTCCTCCTGTTACTTGACAATGCCCGGCCTCATGTGGCAAGAGTATGCAGGCAGTTCCTTGAGGATGAAGGAATTGATACCATTGACTGGCCCCTATGCTCGCCTGACCTAAATCTAATATAACACCTCTGAAAAATTATGTTTTGGTCCATCTGACACCGCCAGGTTGAACCTCAGACTGTCCAGGAGCTCAGTGATGCCCAGGTCCAGATATGGGAGAAGATCCCCCATGACACCATCCGTCATCTCATTAAGAGCATGCCCCGACGTTGATGGGCATGCCAACAAGCATGGGGGGGCCATACAACTACTGAGTACCATTTTGTGTTGCTGCAATGAAAAATTAACAGTCTAGATATCCAGCATTTTTTCCCATTGAGATCTGAGGAAGTACAACTCTTACTGAAAGCCCAGAACACAGCTTTCAGGTCTGGTGACACATAGCAGTACAACGCAGCCAGCGCAAACCTAAGGAGGGGCATCAGGGCCGCTAAAGTGGCCTATAAGCAGAGGATTGAGGACCACTTCAACAACTCAGATCCCCAGTGGGCATGGCAGGGGATTTGTCACATCACTCGGCAGAATAACACCAGCAGTCTGACTAACAGCAGCATTTCAATGGCAGAGCAACTCAACCAGTTCTTTAGCCGCTGTGTTTACAAACATCTTTAACCTATCTCTGCTGCAGTGCACTGTAACCACCTGCCTGAAGATGTCAATTATAGTGCTGATACCAAAACAGGCAGCCATAAAAATCACCTAGTGATTACAGGCCTGTGGGCCTGCTAGGAAAAAAAGGAGAAAAAGGCAGGAAAAAAAGGCAGGCTAGTCCGTTTTGCCGAAATGTATTGATGGTGTCATGGGGGATCTCCTCCCAGATCTGGACCAGGCCATCACTGAGCTCCTGGATAGTCTGAGGTGCAACCTGGAGGTCAGATGGTCCAAAACATAATTTCCCAGAGGTGTTTTATTGGATTTACGTCAGGCAAGCATAGGGGCCAGTCAATGGTATCAATTCCTTCATCCTCAAGGAACTGCCTACATACTCTCGCCACAAGAGTAGTTGTTGTGTACCAGGAGGAACCCAGGACCCACTGCACCAGTGTAGCGTCTGACAATGGGTCCAAGGATTTCATCCCGATACCTAATGGTAGTCAGAGTGCCGTTGCCTAGTCTGTAGAAGTCTGTGTGTCCCTCTGTGGATATGCCTCCCCAGACCATCACTGACCCACCACCAAACCAGTCATGCTGAATGATGTTACAGGCAGCATAATGTTTTCCAAGGCTTCTCCAGACCCTTTCACATCTGTCACATGTGCTCAGGAGGAAACTGCTCTCGTCTGTAAAATGCACAGGGCGCCAGTGGTGGACCTGCCAGTTCTAGTATTCTATGTCAAATGCCAATCGAGCTCCACAATACTGGGCAGTGAGCACAGGGCCCACTAGAGGACATTGGACCCTTAGGCCAGTCTCATGAAGTCTGTTTCTGATTGTTTGGTCAGAGACATTCACACCAGCAACCTGCTGGAGGTAATTTTTTAGGGCTCTCGCAGTGCTCATCCTGTTCTTCTTTGCACAAAAGAGCAGATACTGGTTCTGCTAATGGGTTAAGGACCTTCTATGGTCCTGTCCAGCTCTCCTAGAGTAACTGCCTGTCTCCTGGAATCTCCTCCATGCTCTTGAGACTGGCAATGGCACGTACTGATGTGCCATTCTGGAAGAGTTGGACTACATGTGCAACCTCTGTAGGGTCCAGGTATTGCCTCATGCTACCAGTGGTGACACTGACCCTAGCCAAATTCAAAACTAGTGAAAAAACAGTCATAAAAGATGAGGAGGGGGAAAAAATGTCAGTGTCCTCCACCTGTAAAACCATTCCTGTTTTAGGGGTTGTCTCATTGTTGCCCCTCTAGTGCACCTGTTGTTAATTTCATTAACACCAAAGCAGCTAAAACTGATTGGCAAGCCCTTCTGCTACTTAACTGACCAGATCAATACCCCAGAAGTTTAACTGACTTGATGTTATACTCTGATTAAAAACTGTTCCTTTTTTTTTTTGAGCAGTGTATATGTCATATCATCGCACATATCATAAACTTTGTTTAAATTAATGTATTTTAACACACTGCTATTAGGCTTACTCAACTAAAGTATTGCAATTTTAGTGTTACACTTTCATTAACACAAATAATTTTGGACTGTTATATAAACTTTAACAATTATCAACAATTATTAATTACATTGTTAATTATTATGGCTTATGGTAAGTTGAAGGTAGAGAAAAACTAACAATGTTCCAGATAAACTCAACAGCCTTGCACTTCTCTCCACTGACAGTCAATTAGTAAAAGAAGTGGACATTAAAGATGAGCATCAGGGGTCAGTGATTTTGTTAACAAGAAGACCCACCATGTGCATTTAATGAACACCACCATCACGTATGACAGCATAATTTGTTATTTGTCATTCTCAGTTTTAATTATTTACATTTTTGGGGGTTTATACATTACACTACATTAGCTAATACAAAGCTAATTCTTTTTTTCATTTCTGCAGCAAAACATGTCTCTAGTTAAGTTTTGTTCAGCTGTTTTTACTAAGCAGCACAGTGAGCATTTTCTCTGTAAGTGTAACAAAACTAAGATGAAATTTTTAAGCCTTTTTATACCACTGGAATCATAAATACTTTAATAAAAATGAAGAAAATAATGCACTCATAAGCTTGACTCCAAGAATAACTCGTTTATACATTAAGTCATTGTAGACTACAGTATGTTGACAAGTGAGGATTGACATATTTCAAACTCTGCAGACTTACAGACATACCATAGATTTTTATTAAATAGTTGGTATATGAACAGTTCATTACTGGCTACACTAATGACCACTACAGACTGCTGTATACAGTTGTCAGCTCAATTATTTGTTTAAAAAAATATTCATAATTAAAATAAAAAGGTGAGCGATATGGATCAAGAAAGAAATGGGGTCCACAGAGACTGCTTAAGTATACAGTAGGGCCCTCAATTCTGTGCTACTGTGTCTGCATCACGTAGTCTGTTTATCTGTGCAGAGGTTTGGAAAACAAATTGTAAAGCACAACAACAGAGGTTGTCATTCATGAGTGGAAATAGTATCTTCTTTAAATTAATCTGGACATATTTGAACCAGAATCCAACTAGGATGAAAAAAAAAGATGGCACGAACAGTCCTAGCACAACAGTCATAAATGTCAGTCTACTACATTTCATATAGGTAAACACTGCTCTCTTTACTTGCTTATTGGGGGACATAAGAGTGAATTTAGTCTTTTAAAGACAAGCTGTCTCAGTGTTTATTTTGCAAAGTTAATAGGGGTGTATTTGAAAAATTCTTTTAAATGCTGACTTAATAGAAAACGTATGCTCTGTATATGCTAGGAAATGCTAAAATGTAAAGTTTAAGTGTGTAAAAACAAACAAACAAAAAAAGTGCTAAAAAAGTGGCACTGTTTGCTTGATCCCAAGTCACTAAAGATACCACAGACGGCTGCAGAGTAAGACATTATTGGCACAAAATAGTGGTTTAGGAGCATGCGTAAGCCTTTGTGTACGTGCATTTCAGCACGTGATATCCTCCGCACGGTTGTCGATATAAATGCAAATGTAAAATGATGCTATGTTAAGCTATATTAAAACAATGAGATAAAGCTAAATTTTGGCAGGCACAGCAATCTTACATCCAGCCAATGTAAAGCAATAACACAAGGAAGTTTACATTAAGCTAATGCAGCATATCTAATATTTAGCAGTATTTAGTAAGACGCCTACCGTAACTAGGGTTCACATGGTGTTGTGATTCAGGAGGCACTTTTTGATGATAGCAGCCTGCCTGCTACTACAACAACACAAAAGTACGACTTAGTATTTCGGTTTGACGTCCACTATAAACCGGATCAAGAAAAACAAAACTTCCTGTCATACTTTCAGAATAAAAGCACATTGTTTGCCCCAACTAAAAATGACTTACTCAAAAGGCGTATTTATTTTTTATTCCCCATATTCCAGTTTCAGGGGTTGCAGTAACTGCACTGTGATATAGTGTTGCTGAGTCTGGATGAAAATGATAAAAAAGGAAATGTCTCCTTTTATTCTGAAAAGTGAAAGTGTGAACATTACTGCTTACGATCAACGAAGCACAGGCTATCACAATTACAGAGGACTGAAAGACGCCGAGTAGCAGTGAGCACGTACGTTTTTTTTTTTACCTTCAACATTTATATCTTCAAAATATTTCATCAAGCTTTATCGTACTTATCGCTATTTTAGTGAAACTGATCGCAGCTGAGATTCGATCCCGTGTTAACCTGTCACAAAACAAACAGTTTAACAGATGGCTGATGTTAGCTCATGTGGAAAACCGATATGACAGTTAACAGTTTTAGCAACCTGATAAGCTAACTGAAGTTACAGCATACCCTTAGCTACCTTTTTTCTTTACATTTGGTTCGCTTAGACAGAGGGTCAGGTATGTGTATCGCTTCGTTAAAGATGGCTATTTTCCTTTTGTAGCTTCCGGTCTCGGTTCAGGCGTGACATATGTTTAGTCATAACGGCAGTGCTATTTTTGCGTTATGAAAATCAATCAAGCAAATAAAACAATCATAAGTCATCTTGGTAATAGCTACATGTTTGTCGTTATTGGCACTGACCAGCTGTCATTAACCAAAAGCGTGTCTACCATTAAGTTGCATGTTTGTTTGTTTGTTTGTTTGTTTGTTTGTTTGTTTGTTTGTTTAAATGCTTTGTGTTAGTGTTTATGTAATAGTATAAATGTGAAGCTGTTCCGTCTGCCCTGTATTGTTTTTGACGTGTGGGAATAGCCCTGTTTCCATAGTTTCCTCTGTCTCCTGGGTTGTGATGTCAATACAGAGCTTCCCCTTCACACTCCTCCTCTGTTATAGCCACCCTACTCTGTTATCTGCTAACAGCGATGATGAGTCACCAAGCAAGCAAAACATCTCATTGATTTTTCTTTCGCCATTTATAAGCATGCTCTGGGTTTCAAGTGTGTTTCAAGTAGAGGAGAAAGGCAGGAGCTCCATTATTAGATGGATTTTGCCATAATGATTATTCATGAGTTTTATGTCTTTGAGTGCATTCAGCCATTTTTGTTTGCTAATCAGTGAACGTGACTGATTCATGACAGTGTTTGTCTATGATTTTTGAATAAGTGATAAAGAACTGAACTGTATTATTAACGCTTTATGTAGCTGTTTTTTCAAAAGCAGACATCACCCCATGGTAAATACAGTAGAAAAGCAATATTACAGTGTGCTGTATATCAATACCACAATGTAACTTGCATATATTGTGATAGAGGAATCTACTCTTACTGTGTGTGTGTGTGTGTGTGTGTGTGTGTGTACACACACACACACACACACACACACACACACATATGGCACAGGCCGTGGAACCAGTCTTCTTGAGAGGGGCTGGACTCTATTCTAATCTGGAGTTGCCTACAGTGAGAGGCAATGGGCAGGAGTGGGTATACTCATATCTCTCCGTTTTGCTGCCAGGATTTTGCAGTTTTCCCCAGTGGACAAGAGGGTTGTTTCCCTATGCCTTTGGGTCGGGGAATGAGTCCGGACAGTCGTTCGCACCTAAAGGCTGTTCAGAGTGACTTTTTGGAGTCACTGGGTGGGATGCTAGAGAGTGCTCCAGCTAGAGACTCCATTGTCTTACTGGGGGACTTTGGCAATGACAGTGAGACCTGGAAGGGGTGTTATTGGGAGGAATAGCCTGCCTGATCTGAATGAAGTGATGATCTGTTATGGACAAACTGTGGTTAGCACAGAACGAACACCATGTTCGAGCATAAAAGTGTTCGTAAGTGCATGTGGCACGAGGACACCCTGGGTCACAGGTCGATGATTGATTTCGTAATCGTATTTTCTGATCAGTGGCTTTATGTCTTGGTCACTCGGGTGAAAAGAGGAGCAGAGCTGTCAACTGATCACTACCTGGTGGTGAGGGATGATGCTGGATAGGTCTGGTGTGCCCATACATATAGTGAGGGTGCAATGGGAATGTCTGGCAGAGGCCCCGGTCTGTGAGCTCTTCAGTTCCCACCTCCAGCACAACTTTACCAGCATTCTGAAGGAGGCTGGAGACATTGAGTCTGAATGGACCATGTTCTGCACCTCGATTGCCGAGGCAGCTGTATGGAGCTGTGACTGCAAGGTAGTTGGTGCTTATCGTGGCCGTAATCCCCGAACCAGATGGTGGACACTGGAGATGAAGGGACCTATCAAGTTGAAGAAGTCCTATCGGGCTTGTTTAGCTTGGAGGTCTCCAGAGGTAGCTGGCAGCTATTTACAGGCCAAGTGGAGTGCAGTTCTGGCAGTAGGTGAAGCAAAAACTCGGGTGTGAAAGGAGTTTTATGAGGCCATAGAGCAAGACTTAGTCGGCCGTGAAATTATTCTGGAAAACCGTCAGATGACTCCAGAGGGGAAAGTGGTGCTTTATTCACACTGTATACAGTGGGGGTGGGGTGCTACTGTTTTCAACTGAGGAAATAGTCGTGCGGTGGAAGGAATATTTTGAAGATCTCCTCAATCTCACTGACATCCCTTGCCTGGAGGAAGCAGTGCCTGAGGATGAGGAGGACCACTCACCCATCACTTGGGGTGAGGTCTCTGAGGAAGTTAAACAACTCCTTGGTGGCAGAGCCCCTGGGGTGGATGAGATTCACCCTGAGTTTCTCAAGGCTCTTGTAGGCTGTTGGGCTGTCTTGGTTGATAAGCAATTGGTTGATTGCAATGTCACATGGAAGTTGGGGACAGTACCTCTGGATTGGCAGACCAGGGTGGTGGTTTCCCTTTTCCAGAAGGGGGACTAGAGAGTGTGGACCCATACCCGGTGGGTACTGGACTTCGCCTTTTCAGTAAAGTGAAATGATGTGTTTCTGTAATGTTATGTTGTTTTCTATCTTGCTGTTTTGCTTTCTGTTTTGTTATATTTCCAGAAATTCTGTGTTTTGCATCTCAGGGTCACTATACAATATTTCTAGAGGTATTAAACTTTGACTCCCCTTTGCTTTAATATTGTATCAAACTCACCAGGTAGATGTATCCATTAGACAGCATATACTGACTACTGGCCACATACTGTTAACGAAATAATCATACTGACATACTGCTGTCTTACTGGGTTTCATGTCTGTATGTTGGCATATCACTTTTGTAGTTAACATGTTTTTTTTTGTGTGTGTGGGGGGGGTTTCTCTAGGTTCCCACCCCAGATCTTTTTTTCTGCCAGCAGAGTGACCAAGAGTAAATTGCAATCCAACATGCTAAAGAAGTGAGATCTGTCTGGAAAACCGTCACCTCCATTCAAAGTTTTAGTCCTCAATCAAACTGAGCAGAGAAAACAGACCGGTATGACAAGCACTCTCTTATGTAGTTTATCCACCTAGTTTTCTTCCACAGGATAGTAGTGACATCTTCTTTTTTATTTTTCAGCCTAGACACATTACACTATGATAATCACTGGTATGATGAGAGTTCCTGCATCCTGTGTGGTGGTGCTAACATTCATTCTTCACAGCCACAGTTTGAAAATACAAAGCACCCTGCACATGTCTAAAAGGTAAGAATGTTTTTGTTTTTGTTTGTGGTCTACCTACAGCCTTACTAGCCTAAACAAACTGTAATCGTAAAAACACAAAAACTATCTATCACAGCATGTTAAAGTATTTTAACCCTAGAACTCTGCATGTTTACTCTTCAGTCACTTCATTTGTTACACCTGATAGCAACTCAGTGCATTTAGGCATGTAGGCATAGTCAAGATGACGTACTGAAGTTCAAACCAAGCATCACAATGTAGAAGAAAGATGATTTGACTGAAAATGGCATAGCTGTTGGTGCCAGACGGGCTGGTCTGAGTATTTCAGAAAGTGCAGAAGTGCTGAAGCAGACTGGCTACAGCAGCAGAAGACCACACCTGGTGTCACGCCTCTCAGCTAAAAAGAGGAAACTGAGGCTACGATTCAAACAGGCTCCCCAAAATTGAATAGACGATTGGAAAAATGTTGCCTAGTCTGAGTCTCGATTTCTGCTGTAACATTAGGGTAGTAGGGTCAGAATTTGGCATAAATAACATGAAGGCATGGATCCATCCCCCCTTGTATCAACAGCAGCATGGATCCATGTCGAAAATATGGGGGATATTTTCTTGGCACATTTTGGACCCCTTAGGACCAATTGAGTGTCATTTAAATGCCACAGCCTACCTGAGTATTGTTGCTGACCATGTTCATCCTTTTATGACCACAGTGTACCCATCTTCTTCCAGCAGGATAATGCTGGAAACATAATTTGATTTGAGCTTTGCCATGTCACAAAGCTCAAATCAAATCAGCCAGATCGCAATCCAATAGAGCACTGGGATCAAAATCTCTGAGGAATGTTTCTAGCACCGTGTTGAATCTGTGCCATGAAGAATTAAGGCAGTTTTGAAGGCAAAAGGGGGGTCCAACTCAGTACTAGCAATCAGTGTGAATTAAAACACACTTTCAGTGGCCAAATTTTGCTCACAATCTTGTAATTACTATTGAATTTTGTAAACTAACATTCAGCATTGATATTGCTAAGGTGAGGTACATTAAATGTGCCTAGTCACAGGTGAAATCCAGTCCACTTTAATAAATGTAATGCATAAAAATAAGAATAAAGTAAGTAAATAAAGTAAGCAACCCATTAACTTAATTTATTCTTAAGTTTACTTTCTTCTACTGCAGCACTCCAATCTGACCACAGTTTAAAGTGCTTCAGTAGAAGGCTAAAAATGTTTGAGTGACAAAATTCAATTTTTATTGAATTTGCAAAATCTTCTAAAAACAAGTTTTCGCTTTGCTCTTATGGGCTACTAACTGCAGATTGATTCCATTTTATCAATTGCAGCCTTCAACACAATAAAGTGTGAAAAAAGTGAAAGTGTCTGAATGTTCTCTGAAATATGGAAGCTTGTTTCCGCCACTAAAAAAAAAAAAAAAAATGCTATCCATAACTCAAAAATTTTGAGTTATTTTCTCGAAATTTCGAGTTAATAAGTTGAAATTTAGAGAAAATAAGTTGAAATTTTGAGTTATTAACTCAATTTTGAGATACTTAACGTGAAATTTCAAGTTAGCTCTGCCAATCAGGAACCTACGTGAATGACGTCATTTCCTTGTTACCCGGAAGGAGATGGCACAGGCGCATGCGCACTCAAAATCGGGTCGTGAGCTGCCAATGTATAGCAAACATGAACAAATTGGCGCCAGGTTCTTGATAGTGATGATCCATGTGATTCAACTAGTAACGCAAGGATTTCATCATTTGTAAAACCCCGCTGAAAGTACTCAGCAATTTGTTCATTCATGACCGGTATCTGTAGTACTAGTAGCTTAGCTGTAGCATTGGTAGCTGAGGCCTTCCACCTTCAGCTTCCGGGTAACAAGGAAATGACGCCATTCACATAGGTTCCTGATTGGCAGAGCTAACTTGAAATTTCACGTTAAGTATCTCAAAATTGAGTTAATAACTCAAAATTTCAACTTATTTTCTCAAAATTTTGACTTATTAACTCTCAAAATTTTGACTTATTAACTCGAAATTTCGAGAAAATAACTATGGATATGGATAGTATTTTTTTTTTTTTTTTTTTTTTTTTTTTTGTTCTGCATAATGT